>CM062209.1:637500-725000 GCA_031216445.1 Lateolabrax maculatus
TAGATTAAATATATTAAATACCAAAACATGTAGAAAATATCAATAAACATATAAACTATGTTAAATATACAGAATATAAAAATATGGATAAATATAAAAGACAACAAATATAAATTAAATTAAATTGAAAATAAAAAAGTGAAAATATTAAAAATATCAAATTTTAAAAAAGTATTAAAATACTGAAAAAATCCACATGAAAAATGAACAAACATAAAATAAGATGTGGAACACATGAGTTGTGTAAAACACAAGCTAAAAACTATAATAAGTAGAAAGTGGAGCAGCGTCCGTGTTGTAAAACAAAGGTTGGATCAAACTGCGTCGTTGTGTTTAGTTATTGATTTATCAGCACATTGATACGATCATCACATTTTGCTGAGTCACTGTTGTGTTTCTAATATTTTCAGCTGATTTTCAGTCGTTTTCTGCCGAACGTTTCTCAGCTGCATTTACATTCAGCTGTGAACCCCCCCGTGACTGACAGCTGGAAGGAGAGCAGGGGGGCGGGCCCCAGCTCCCGACCCTGCGCTCCCATTGGCTGCTGCTGCTGAGAGAAAATGCGCATTGAGAGAGCGAGGGAAAAAAGAGAGAGAGACAGGAGGGAGAGGAGGGAGGGCGAGCAACACTCCTAAACAGTTCAGAGACTCAGCAGAGAGGAGGAGGAGGAGGAGAAGAAGAAGAAGAATCAGAATAAGAGAAGAGGAGGAGGAGTAGTGAGCTCACCTGACGGAGGGATTCTCCTGCAGGACGAAGACGACAACAAGCGAAGGAAGAGAAGAGAAGAAGAAGAGTGGGAGTGAAGTTGAAGGACGAAGAGATCAACATCTGAGGAGGAGGAAGGAGGGATTGTCTCTTTTTTTGGTCTTTTTTTCCCAGAGTGCAACAGGAGAAACTCGTATCAGTTGTTAGCTCATCCCTCTGTTTTTCCTCCACCTCCATCCTCTCTGCCTCCCTCCCTCATCCCTCCATCATCCCTCCATCCTCTCTACCTCCCTCCATCATCTCTCCATCCTCTCTGCCTCCCTCCATCATCCTTCCATCATCCCTCCATCCTCTCTGCCTCCCTCCATCATCCTTCCATCATCCCTCCATCCTCTCTGCCTCCCTCCATCATCCTTCCATCATCCCTCCATCCTCTCTGCCTCCATCCATCATCCCTCCTTCTTCAGTCGGGGCTGGTTGTGGCGTCTCTGGAGGAAGCTGACGTCAGTTTTGGGGTGCTCGCTCTCCCTCGCTCTCTCTCTCTCTCTGTCTGTCTGCATGTGTGGGTGTGCTCGCTCGCCCCAGCCTTCCGGTTTTTCTGTTCTTTTTGGATTCTTCTTTTGGTGAGTGTTTTGGATGTGAGTGCGAGCTGCCGATGCTGCTGATGCGTTTCCTCCGTCACAAAGCTTTATTTGCAGTCCAGGGATTCTCCTCCGCCGCCGCATCAGGAGGCTGCGTTCAACAGCCAGTTTAAAAACAGACTCTTACATTTTGGAAAACTGCAAAATCAGGAGAAGAAGAAGATCAGAGTTTGGATGTTGGACTGTTTCTCTGCAGGACTGTGAGCTGATGAATTACACAGCACTGCTTCTACACTGTTGAGGGATTAAACACTGGGAGTGTTTGTGCTGATGTGACGCTCTCAGTTGTTTAATGAGACGTGAACAGGAAGTCGAAGCTGACTTGACTTTGACAACAAAGTTAAAACTTCAAATCTTAATAATTTTGAACAATTTACCGTCATTTAAAGTCTAATTAAGACGGTTTTCCTCTAGAAAATATTTCCTTTTATCTTTGTGAGCTCCAACAATCACTTAATTTATTTAATTTTGATCATAAAATTAGTTGTATTTTTGAAGTTATTTCTCCAATAAAAATACAGATTTTATATCAGAATCTTTATGTTTTGGACTGTTGGTCACCCGAGATGGAATTATGTCCTTATTTTACTGAGTAATAAGCAAAACTAATCATTAATTGCAGCCTTTATTTTAACTATAATTCACTCTTTGTCTCAATTCAAACAGAGTTGTGTATAAAGTTGGCTAAATATGAAATTTTCAACATCTGAAGGACCATAAATGATAAATCCTGCAGCAGATTGGGTCTACAGTGATCATCAGCTCTGACATGTTTGTTGGCAACGTCTTTTTGTTTTTGCCGTTCTGCCTCCAAACACCTGAGCGAGCCGCCGGCTGTCAGCCTGCAGGATGCTGAGATGGATGAATCGCTGCTGTGTTTTTATGCATAATGAATAGAGCCGGATCCATAATGCAGCAGGCTGAGATCCACTGAGGACACAATCAATCCAGACTGAAACAGCCCAAGTTAGTCCGTCAGTAGACTGGTCTCTATTCAAACATCCAGACTTAGTGTGCACTTACTCATCTGATGCTTTCGTGGTTTTGATTTGCTGAAAACTTCAACATATTACTGATTCAGAAACTCAAAAATCTAAAATCCAAGTTGTCAAAGTGGAGTCAGATCTGATTGTAAGTTCATGTCAAGCTGTCAAACAGTTGATAGGGACATCGAACTGGCTTCTTGTCACAGAGGGAAATACCCGAGAGATACCTGGATATTATTTGGAGGTCATCTAGAGGTTGTGTTCTCTTCTACAAACCATATCTGTCTAGGTTTGATACTTTTTGTAATTCCTTTTCTCTCCAAAAGGAGTTCCTCTTTCCCTGGATCGCTTTCTTTTTACCACAAAGACTCTCTGAAGTTCAGTCGGACTCTCGTAAACCCGAATTAGACTTAAATGCTCCTCTGAGCTCTGAACTCACCACGATGATTGGCGTCAACAGCATCCACTCGTCAGGCCGCATGCGGTCGCGGTCGCTCTGCTCGGTCCGAAGCGGGCGGGACTCGAGGGACACCGACCCGTTCAGGTATCCCAGAACCCCCCGCTCTCGCTCCCTCAAACCACTGGCCTTCCCCGACCTGCTGGGAAAAACCCAGGACGGACAGCAGCACCGACAGAGCCGCAAGAAGAAGGTAGAGCCTGGAAATACACTTTCGGTTTTAGATTTAAGAAAGTCCTACTATATATAGGACCACAAGAGGGAGTAGAACACCACAGAACATATGATGTAAACCAGTCACAGACAATCAAACTTGTAAACAAAGCATGAAAAAAAAGTTCTGTTAAAAGCCTTTATTTTGTCGAGTTTAATGGTTTAAAAGACAGTTTTGACCTGACAACTAATTATTTCCAATTGTTTCTACTTTGCTGTTTTCTATCTAATGTACCGTCAATGAAACTCAACTTTGCCTGCAAGAGTTTCACATAAAAGCATAAAGACGGGCGAGATTATGTTCATATATCGTTTTTTCATATTTCATCACACTATCATCTTATTAAATCACCTCATTGAGTGAAACATCTGTGCAGGAAGTGTTGAGTCTCATTGACATAATTTAACAGCGTTTAAAGAAACGGCAAAGCAGAAGTGACTCTTAACACAGACTGTTTTTTTTGAGTAATTGGTTATACTTTGCCATTTTTTTTTAAACCCGCTTGATTGATCGTGATTGGCTAGAGGGTGTTGATTATTTTCTGATCTGGCATCTGTATAATTTTAAATTCATCCTCACAGATGCTGGGAAGGTGTTTTTAAGTTTGTATTAATGGTTTACTAGCCCTGAAACGAGTTGATAATTAATTTTAAGTTTCTTAACAGCGATTGAAGAAACCTAAGTAAGTGTGTGTAATAAGTGAGAACAGTGTTAGAGACTGTACCATGCTGTTTTTCCTTGGATTATTATTTATTTATTTATTCAGACCATCCCCTTGACTAAGAGAAAATTGCAATACTCTTCCCCTAATATTTCAAGTATTGAACTGGTACAATGTGGTTTACCATTCATAACTTCACTTTTTTTGTGGTTTATAATGAATCTCTCCTTCCTGCTTCTCTGACCTCAACAAGAAGAGAAACACGTCCTCTAATAAACCGTTAAATTAACTGAATGTGGCTCACAAGCGTTGATGTTTTTGTTTTATATCTACAGATTAAAGTTGATGTGTGACGTGTTTAAAGGAAGTCAGACACACACACACACACACACACACACACACACACACACACACACACATGCTGCATATATATATCTTTGACACACATGTATCTGAGTGTGTGTGTTGTGTCTCTGCAGACTCTGTACAGCTCCATCAAGAACGAGAAGCTTCAGTGGACCATGTGAGTTTCCCGCTCCAGTATGAACCTGCAGCTGGTTTCTACTGGTTTTATCACACAGCAGAGCTCAGTACAAACATCTGAAGTGTGTGTTTAAGCTCTGTCTGCACTCTCTGTGTGTGTGTGTGTGTGTGTGTGTGTGTGTGTGTGTGTGTGTGTGTGTGTGTGTGTGTGTGTGTGTGTGTGTGTGTCCCTGCTGCCCCGACTCTCTTATTTAAGCCTCTGTTGCTATGGTAACCGTTCCCTGCTTTCTTTCCTCACTGTAATTACAGGTCAGCATCCCAACGCCCATGCTTGACTGTGGACACACACATATAAACACTGTACAGGCATCTTGTGTGCATTTAGCGTCTGTCCTCCCTCATGTTCAGCCTTTTTTCATTTAACTCTTCACTTATGTTCCTGCAGCTCTTTGGTCAAACGATGATTCAGTAAACTGAACTCGAGAACAGGAGATCAGATTGCTACACTCTTGTTTTGGTTGATTTAAAAAAAATCAAGAATTAGAAGTAACACAAACACTGTTTTTATTCATTAATTGTTTCCAGGCGATTCTACTTTGCCGTTTTTTCGATTTCTCAATTTTTTCACTCTATCAGTTCATCTTTACACCCCCTTTTTTTTCCTGACATTGCATCATGTTGCTCTGATTAATAAGCTAAGGTACAATGTGATTGATCAATGAATCAGCTGCTGATTTATCTCGTGTCATTATGGTTTAAACAGTCTCATTTCTTTGAGGTGTGGCTCCACTGCTTAATAATCCAAGTTTTATATTTCATAAAAATGGGATAAATTCTCTTGACATTAGCAGCGATGAGGTGGCACATCAGCTGTAAAACACTGCAGCAAACCATTGTAAATATGAGATAATGATATCAGACGATGAGACAAGATGATTAAATGTACGAGAGCAGGAGACAAAATGTTGATCAATTCATTAGACGAGATGATGTGATGAAATGATTTGAGATCTCAAAAGACAAAATATTATAAAATGAGATGAGAAGGGTTGAGATGTCAGATGAAATAAGGTGGTGATACAAAATAAATGTAAAAGCAGCTGATGAAACAGTTTCTTTAAATTCCTCTTGTCCTCCATCTTCTGCAGTGATGAGGAGGAGTTGAGGAAGTCCATGTCAGAGCTGGCCGACGTTCGAACTGACTCCGCTTCCCACACCATGAAACGGCTGGGGAGTGGAGGAAACCCGCTGGTGAGCGTCGCTCATCAGGCCGACGGCGAGCTCTACAAGAGCGGCTTCCTGGTCCGCAAAGTCCACGCCGACCCCGACGGAAAGAGAAGTACGTCACTCTGACTCTTCTTCTTCTTTAGTTTATTTAGTTTATAAAGCAGCAGCAGAGTAACTCCATGTTAGACCTCTAATGGACAAAATGTTCTAAAACTCCAGTAACAGAAATCCAAATACATTTATTTGGGATTTGAGAGGTTTAGTGCTTCATAAGTCCTGCCTTTGACACAGTTGACCACAATATTACTGGACAGACTTGAGCCGTTTTCACACATGATGTCCGGACTATGTGAGAGTTTCCCTTTCACACATGCAGCACACAGCAGCAGATGTCCGTGTCAGATGCGTTCACACTAACTGGAAATAGTCTGTTTGGTTTAGGCGAGGGCTGCAGGAGGCAGAACGTGACGCAAAAAGTTGCTGCGGTTTGTAATTCTGTTTTTTTAAGATTTTCACCAGAAATAAAACTAATGAAAGCTTTTATTTTACAGGAAGTCTCTCTCGTTAGTGCTTCGCAGCAAAGCATCAAAACTATGAAGCTTTTAGCTGCTGCGTTCATCAGTGCAGCCGCATTTATAAAACACAGCAGCTGACTGCTGGAAGTCAACACGCCCACTCGCTCGCCCTGAATTGTCTGGACAATTACCTGCTGCATTCACACATGGATTCACCTGGACATTACGCTGACTAAAGTCCGCTCCAACTGAGTTTTAACTGACACGGACATTTGTGTTCACACATACACTATGTCCGTCAAATGTCCGGACAGTGTCACAGTAGCAGTGCTGGACTGGGCTCTCAGGCTCAGAGCTCCATATTTTCTTCTTCTATTAGGCCTCATTATACAAAACAATAATATCAACTATCATTATTATGCAGACGACACACACATTTATCTTCCTCTGTCATCAAGACTGCAGGTCGTTCATTTGAACGGCCCGACTGCCGAACAATCATCTGTTTCTGGAGCAGTTAGAGGGTTGGGGGTCCACAAACACAAAGGATTTAAGTCATTTTTTTTTTTTTTTTGGGTAGAAGTTACGATGAAAGCCATTGTGATACATAAAAGTTTATATTTAAAGCCACTTGTGCAGTGAAGTGTGAACTGAGAGAGTTTAAGTGTGAGTTGTGATGTATCATATCCCATGATGCCTTGTTTTCCCCCCAGCTCCACGGGGGAAGAGGGGGTGGAAGTCTTTCTATGCCATGCTGAAGGGTCTGGTGCTCTACTTGCAGAAGGTAAACATGTGAACTACATCTCCCAGCAGCCCTTCTGTCTCGCCACACAGAGTTTATTTTTAACTGTGTGTGTCCCAGATCGAATACATATCAGATCAGACGAACATCTGGGTCGAACATCTGGGTCAGATGAGAGAAATAAACACAGACACGATCTGTTTTCTATTTTTGGTGAAGTAGCTTCTTCTGAACCTTGGGCCTCTAAATAAAATTTGTATTTTATACGGAGCTTTTCCATATTGAAGCATAGATACTTGAGTTATTTGATCCCAGAATTATAAAGATTTAAATGACTTTTGATGTGCTGAACTTTCCGCAACTTTTCCTGAAAGTCCTGATTAGTTACTTTGCACATTATTACACAATATTTTCATGTTTTAATGACCTAGTTTTCTCTTTATTACTACATATATAATTATTTTGTTTTTGTTTAATAAATCACTTAATTTGTTCTATCATGAAACCTTCTTCTTTCTTTCCGACTTAACTTAAACTTAGTTTTTAAAGAAGCAGCCTCACGTTTTAATCCTCTATATAAATAAATAACTAATTAAAACCACCTTTTCTTGTTAGAACATGATTAGTTAGTGTGTTATTAGAACAAGAAACTTTCATATGTTGTCAGAACCAGAAAAACATCCAGTCGCTGAGAAATGATAGTCTCCTTGGTTTAATTCTGTGTAATAATGTGAATGTTTTGTAATTTAACAAAAACAAAATATGTTGTTATAACGAGAAAAGTTTCTTGTAAAAATCACATCTTTGACAAAATCCTTTTCTCATCATATTTTCATGTTTTAATGACATATTTCTCTCCTTATTACTACACGGCAAATTATTCTGTTTTGGTGAAAGTTTAACCCGTCACATTAATACAATAAATATAACATGAAAAATGGTCGGAGCAGAACTGTTTTCATAGTAGTGACCTGAAAGCCATGCATTCTGGGACTTGTAGTTGACTTTGTAAGTTTTTGAGTTGAGCGTACTTACAGCAGTTTAAACACGATTGGACACTGATACGATGCTGCTCTGTGATTGGCTGACAGGATGAGTACCGCACAGAGCGAGAGCTGACAGAAGAGGACGTGAAGAACGCCATCTCCATCCATCACTCTCTCGCCATGAGAGCCGCGGATTACAGCAAGAGGCCCAACGTCTTCTACCTGAGGACGGCCGACTGGAGGGTCTTCCTGTTCCAGGCCCCGTAAGGACCCACCGACTCCTCCTGACACCTCCTGACTCCTCCTTACACCTACTCACACCTACTCACTCCTGACTATTTGACATCATTCAGTCTCACTTTTTTGACCTGTTGACACATTTTCTCTGATAAAAACATCTTTAGAGGTAAAAATCCATAAATCCTAAATCAAATTTAAATCACAGGAAAGACACTCTGGATGTAGATGTTTCCTTCAGTATCACATGACCCAGTGATGATGCCATGGTGAAAGGACAAACCGGAAATGTGAATAACTAATATGTTATATTTAAAAGGAAGCGAAACTGTTACGTGTATAAATATGTGCAGTCAGGGTGAGTGATGTTTTGTCTTGCGTCTTTCCTGCAGGAATGCAGAACATATGCAGTCGTGGATTACGCGGATCAACGTGGTGGCGGCCATGTTTTCGGCTCCACCGTTCCCGGCGGCGATCGGCTCCCAGAAGAGATTCAGCCGTCCTTTGCTGCCAGGATCCAACACCAAACTGTCCCAGGTACAAAGTCCGATTCACAGACGGCTGCACCGACTCATCTGGATCACTTCATTTGGAAATGTTGACCTGAAGAGCTTTTTATATATTTCAGTCCATGTTGATTAAAGTTTCTGAGATAATGTCACAGCTTGATAATTGATACTGAGCAGTAAATCAGGTTTTAATAACATGACAATATCTGAATCCTTCACAGCAGGACCGTGTTGTGTTTTACTTTCTGTCCCGACAGGAGGAGCAGGTCAAATCTCATGAGAACCGGTTCAGGGCGGTTTCCTCCGAGCTGGCCGAGCTTACGGCCTCCACACCGGACCGCAAGGTGAAAGGTCGCGAGCTGGAGGAGCAGAAACTCCGACAGGAGTACCTGGAGTTCGAGGTGAGGGAATTCACAAAACATACATGCACACAAAAACGATCCGTAACAGACATGGAGACACCTGGCAGGACAAAGACTAAAGAGAGACAGGGGTCATTATCTCTGATGTCCCTCCAGAATAAAGCTCCAAAAATCAGCTCAGAAACAAGAGAAGAAAGAATCTTCCTGTGTCTAAGTTTCCTTCAGTCTCACAGTGATCAGTGATGGTTGTCTGTTCATCCATGAGCTGCTGTCTGCTGGTTCACCAACACTATCTGACTACAAGGACACTGATACAAGAGGTGCTGCCTGCTGGTTCAGACGCTTTTAAAATGAGAAAAATAACTCACAGACGGAATCAAATCACTGACCAGAGCAGGTGATGTTTAAATCAGCCCCCCTCCCTACAGACACAAATGCAGTCTGAATGGAGCTTCATTTGGTTATTTACAACTTCTCTACATTTAATTTGAGACTTTGCCATTATGTAAATTCTATCTTTTATTTGAGAATAGATGGTGTTTAATCTCTTGACAAATGTTTAGCTTGTAGTAGTCCTGTGAAACTACACGTTCCAGTCATGTATGTTTCGTTAGTAATTTTCTCTCTGAGACTGAACAGCAGCTGAAGTGAAACATGCAGTAAAACCCGTCTGGATATAACTGACAGACAGCAGCTCCTTCTGTCTCCTTTCTGCTCGTCTTCATCACAGCTGCCACTGAATCAGTCTGTCTGGTGTCAAACAGGCTGCAGAGACACAAACACACTGTGTCGGGAACATGCAACTCAGTTAAAGGACCAGTCTGCTGTTTACTTTCCATTCCTGCTCATCACTTTTTACATTGATTTCAGTCTTTTCGAGAGCTGCTTGTTTAAGTTCATTGCTATGAAAATCAACCTGCAGGGAGCTGATTCACCTCAGTTCACTGTTTTTTAAAGATGTTGTCATGTAACAATGCAACTCTTTTTACTGTTACTTTCTTAATACAATAATAAAACCAGACGTGGTGAGTTCCAGTCCTGCTGAAGAAAAAGTTTCTTGCAAAGATTATTTATATAGCACGTTTCAAAACAAGAAAGTTCAGTTAAAAAGCAAAGATTCAGTAAATGTGAGCTTTTAGGTTAATGAATAAATTGAGGCCTGAAGACATGTAAGCCTTCATTAACTTCTCAAATGAGGAAATATGTTTAACTGGAAAAAAGACGGATTGCACAAGCTTCTTAATATGAACAAACATGGCGCCTAAATCCAATCCAAAGTTGTATAGTTGAAAATTAGAGTTTGTTAGATCACTGAGAACTCCAGAACAGACGATTGGGGGGGAAACGGGCTTTCATGACAGGCAGACGTGTGAAAAGTGCACAAATAAAACCCACAGAAGTCTTATTTTACAGCATTTAAACAGCAGAGTGTGTGTGTGTTTGTGTGTGTGTGTGTGTGTGTGTGTGTGTGTTTGTGTGTATAAAATTTAAATATACATACATATATGTTTAGGAGGTTTCAAAAAACTTTTATAGTATTAATAGTACTTGAAGACTGAAGTCGTACATTTAGGAGAAAGAAATTTTGCATTTTCTAGAATGACTTTGTAGTAATAATTATCTAACTACAGTTGTGTAAACAGGTGAGAGACCGTCAGCCTCCTGATACTCGTGATCGACAACAAAACCCATAAAATCTGTAACACAGAAATCTCCTTCAGCTGCAGCAGGTTCCAAATACTTGTTAAGTTTTTACTTTATTTAACAGTATTTTGTTCGAGTGGGATCTATAAATGTTAATCAGACACAATTTAACATTTTTACGGAGAGAAACTTTATAAACTTGGTTCTGTCTCACTGATGTCACAGTTTTCACCTGTCAAGGTGAATCTCCTGCTGTGACATCACAGATACCACCTGATGTATGTGTCATTAACCCTTTATTGTCTCCTGTGTCCGTCCTCCTTCACAGAAAACCCGGTACGGTACGTACGCCATGCTGCTGCGGGCCAAACTTTCGAGCGGAGATGAGGACCTGTCGGCCTTCGAGTCGCGGCTTTTTGACGACGGCGGCCTGCAGAGGGCGCACTCCAGCCCCACGCTGCCTCTGGAAGGTGCCAACAAGGAGAAGACCCGCGGGACCAAGACGTCGAAGAGTTTAAAGGTCACGTCCTCCTCGTCCTCGACCTCCAAGACCGGCAGCAGTACCAGAGAGGGAAGCAAGAAGAAGAACGGCGGTGGCGGTGGCGGCGGTGGCGGGAACAACCAGCGGCCGGAGCTGCAGAAACAGAGCAGCAAACAGGAAGAGGCGCCGTAAGGAGGCGAGAATCAGGTTTTACACAAAGTATTTAGCTGGAGACGGACATGAAGCATCATGGGTAGCGGGCTGACATCCTCCTTTAAACCTTTTCTGTTAAACCTCAGTCAGATTCTGATTGGCTGCGGTGATTTTCCTCCAGAGCCGAGCTGAGATGTTCAAGGTCAGCGGGAGAGGAAACATTCAGGAAACACTGATGAGGTTTTAAAAGTGGAATCTGAAGACCATCAATCAGCCGTTAGTTCACTTCTCGTCCAAACATCAACTCCAGCAGGTCAGACAGTACAAACAGCTGCCGAGTTTCACAGTTAAAGCTTTATTCCTGTCAAACCTTTATTTCAGGGACTCTCTGGAAGCATCTTTTTGTTAAATTGACGGAGACGGAGCTTAAATATCAGAAATGCTTCAGTCGTCTCCAGGAGGCAGAACAGAAACACTTTGTAGGTACTTTTATTTTTCTCTCAGAGCATCAAACGCTGACCTCCTGCACGGCCACCGCTCTGCTTCTCCTAGCAACCAACGGGGGAGCAGGTTGCCATGCCGACCACATATGACGGACAGAGTGCGTGGGATTGTTGCCGTGGCAAAAGAAAAAAAGGAGTGTGGGGGGGGTGGACTCTGGAGTCAGGACTCCCCCGGCCAAACAAACAAACAGACAGATCGAGGCTGTGAGGATGCGTCACAGAGACGAACGGGAACACAATACCTCCTCCTCCGCACTTCACAGTGTGTGTGTGTGTGTGTGTGTGTGTGTGTGTGTGTGTGTGTGTGTTCAGTATTGTGTAATACTGTGTTAGCACTTGACGTGTACTTCCAGGAGTGCACATACGAGCTGAACATGCTGGATGGAGGCTGATCAAAGTGTGACTGCAGTTTGTTTTATTCATGTTGTTTTCCTCACCGAGTTCTGCTGGAACCAACAGGCTGTACGGAGGCTCATTATGACCAAAAACTACTGACTGAGACAAAATGAGAATTCAAACTTGAATCAATCTGCAGGCTGAGTGGAAGCTGGATATCATCCACCAAGTATTGATGCTTTACTGCCTTATAGAGAGCCGAAATAAAACCACAACACCCAGGGTCAGTTCAAGAAGTAAGGAAATCTCATTCAAAATCCCATTGACATTTGTAATAATTCTAATAACTGAGCCGCATGTCTGCGGTTAGTTCAGGCGTCTGTAATTACAGACGTGAATTATTTTTCCCAAAATATAAAAATTTGAGTGTCCTGACAATAATTATACTTTTGTAAGAAAAGTTAGATAAATGAAAGTGGAATTAAAGTTAAACATTCCTGATTAATGTGAAAAGTTTGAATTAGTTTTGTGCTCACTCAGTAGTTTTGTCATTAATGGACTTCCATTGTTTTCTCTCTCTGCTGAAAACGATGCTGGAAACTGAATGTTTGAATCCGTCCACTTTATGTTCACATTCCTCCTGATAAACGTGACCATAGAGGTTTATTCTTTACTCACAGTTCATGTTAACATCTTGGTTGTTTGTTAACTGGAGACAAAGTTTTAATCCTCTGTTTACTGATGTGATGAAACATGAAGATTTTTACTTCAGCACTTCTTGTGTAAGTAAAGAAAATTGACCTTTTACTTTTTAACGCCAGCTGAAAAGTGGAAAAAAAAAAGACTTCTGACCATCTGAAGGAAGTCTTCCACGTGCAGTTTCCTCTCGCTGCCACTCGGGGTCTCCAGAGTGTGAAGTTGAAATGAAGCAGAGTAGATTTACTCGCTTTGTTTCCGACTCTGAGAGGCTTCATGTGTACTTCAGTTTGTTATCGCTCTCTGAATCCCAGAATTCACAGTTCAGAGGAAGTATTCACATCTTTTACTTCAGTAAAAGTACTAAAACCACAGTGTCGAAATACTCTGTCACAAGTAAAAGTCCCGCATTCAAAAATAGTATCAGCATCAAAATATATTCAAAGTACCAAAAGTAAAAGTACTCATGATGCAGAATAAAATATATTATTATATTGTTGATATTGTGTGATGTAACACTGCAGCATTGTGTCTGTTGCTCATCATGAATAATAATACTGAACAGAAGGAGCTTCATGAGCTTACGTGTTCTGTTGGAACAAAACAAATGTAAAGACAGGGAACGGTCACCAGGTGGCAGCAGAGAAAAGCTCCATGTTGTGTCTTCTTCAGGACTCTTTAATAGGTACTTTGTTAAAGGAGTGATCCACCCAAAATGTTCCATATTTCTCTTAATTTTATATTTCCAAAAATGACACCAGACTCCATCTGTAAAAACACAACTTTTATATCATCTGTTACTTTAATTTGAAATGAATTTCCTGAAATGTCTGTTAGTTCGACAGGTTTGTGATCGGAATCACGAGAAGCTGGAACCTTTTTCATTTCTAAACAATAATCTGTGTATTCAGAGTCCCTGAAAACACTGAAGGAAGACTTGAAGATTTGTTCTCTGATGGGAGGACAGCAGACTGTATTGCAGGATGGTTGATTTTTGGGAACAACAATGAGAAGCTTTTCGCTGAGCGGCCGCAGCTTCAGGCCAGCATGCTGCTGCTGTTTCTGCTGGACTGATTATCCTCCAGGATTTAGTGTTTTACGGTTGATTCCTGCTGAACAGGAAACACTCACAGAGTTGACGCTTTTAGGACCGATGGATCGTCTCCACTCTGCTCTTCAGTGGCCAAACAAACCAAAGCATCTGGAAAACTGTCAAAGGTACTTACAGAATTGAAACTTAAGAGTTTCTCAACACGCTGTGATAAAAATCGTCTTCGTTTATTCCACATCACACCAGTTGATCTGGATCTCCGTCTTCAGCAGTGGGCAAATCAGTTTCCTTTACAAAGAGGTTTGGCTTCAGATCCTCATCGACTCCAACACATCGACCGTGTCACTTACATACTCGGCTCTGATTGGACAGTTGGACTAGTGCATGAACTAGTTCATTTCAACCGACGTGTTTCTATTCCTCCCTTTTCTTCTTCGTGTCCTGTTAGCTCGTTGAATCGTAGAGAAAAGTGGAGGCAACCGGCAGGTTTTCCTCCATTTTGTTTGAAGTTCTTTGACGTCGCTGAGTTGAGGCGGAAACCAGCTGATTGGTTGTTTCAGAGGACATTAGCACAAATTAAATCTTTCTGAATGTCCCAACATGCTGCTGGACGACGAGTGGCAGGACGGCCTAATAATAAGACCAACTGTGCTACTATAGAAACACCATCAACTCCCATCATCCACCTGCAGCACCTTCATGTTGCTGACGGACTCTTTCTGATTGGCTCCAACATCTAGTTTATTGGCTCGATTCCACAAGTTCCTTTGAAATAATTACCGGACCTTCATCCATGAAGACTTTTGAGGTTTGTTTGACCGCAGTGAAGATCAGACAGAATCCGTCCTTCAGCCTCTTCATCCTCCATCAGACATGCTGGTTGATGCCGGAGGAATCAGCTGCTGCTGAGACGTGAACAGACTGCAGCGTTCAGATTCATCCTCCCGCTCAGCTGTTTGACCCCAACCGGCGCCTATTTACTCCCTCAGATATCCAGTAACACTTGTGTATTTCGGGTGTATTTGTCGCACTGTGCAATGTAAAGCAGCATAGGATGAATTTGTCTAAAAGTCATGGCCGCTTTCAGCTCTTTGTCTGTGTCCAAACCTTGTAAATAAATGTAAAGTTCACATTGAGAAGCCATATTGTAGTTGGGCTGAAGCCTCGCTGCGTTTTAGGGCACTTTGGTTTAGATATTTTAGAGTGAAAGCAGAAGTTTAACCTCCCCAGGGGGTTTAAATGCAGCAGTTTATTTATTCTGTTCGTCGTCTGAACGACGATAAAGACTGAATTTAGTTTTGTGAGTTTTCTTTTGTTTCGGCTTCGCTGCGGTCTGAATGTTCACCGCCGGCTCGCCGATCGATTGCTGTACATACTGTCCACATCCTGTGAGGTTTTGGTCGTAGTGAAACAAACATGTTTTGAAGGCTTAGAGGCAAAAATAAAAACATTTTGAAAACAAAACTCGAAGGTCTGAGAGGCATTTTTATTCAAAGTTTCAGAAACTTCAACAGTGCAGCATTTGTGTCGTTAAATGCTGATTAAATATTTCATTTCCAGGCTGTTTGGTTAAGAAGAGAAACCACACGAATACACAGTATTAGTAAAAACACAGACAGCCTCTGCTGGATTCTACTGGAGAGAAAGCACAACATGTCTTCTGAAATAACGGAGAAAGACAATTAATCCTCGTTGATAAAACACTTGACACCATCTGAACATGTTAACGCTGCTCAGCCCGCTAATGGTTTCTAATACAGTTCAAAACTAAATTTAGTTTTCAGGATGTTAAGAAATGAACTATTTCAAACTTTTTATAAGTTAAAACAAAAACACTCAGAAGGAAGTCAAAATATTAAATTGTAAGTTATAGATGTGATGAGACTTAGTGGGTCAACATTTTGAGTTTTAATATTGTAATAAGTTGTATTATTACATATTGATATTGTATCGCATGACTGACACAAAAACTTTACAATTTAACATTTATTTTACAATATTAATTTAAGTGACTCACATTTCAAACTGGAGAAAATGTCAAGATTTTGCCATAATTCATAATTTTCATGAAATTTTTGCGACTTAAGTTAAAATTGTCATAATGTTGACTTGGTGTCTTATGGTTTTGACCAAAAAACTGTTTATAATTTTGACTATTTTATCAATTAAAACATAAAAATCCCAAATTTTGACTTTAATAGTGAAAATTGTCAACATGTTTACTTAGTGAGTCCAAATGTTGACATATGTCCTAGTTTAGACTTAACATTTCTTAAGTTTGACTGAAATATGTCGTTACTTTTACTGACAATAAGTGTTTTTTATTTTTGTTCATAACATTTAAAATCTTTCTCTTTCTGGCACCCATGGGCTTCCCATGTCATTGAATAGAGATGTAAGTATTGATAAGCAGAGGAACTGATAACAGGTGAGCAACATTTACACACACTTGTAAACCTGCTCTGATGATGTCACTGAGACAGGTGAGACAGGTGAAACCTGCTGCATTCCAGACCAGACAGAAAATTAGAAATTCCACTCTCTACAAGATGAGGTCAACACACACACTTTGTAAACACATCTCGGCTCCACTTTCACTAAATTCATAATAAAATGATAATCATAAAAAAAATCTCTGTAGCTGACAAATTCAAGGACATTCAAGGTGTTGTTTGGTGAAATTCAAGGACTCCAGATGGTCCGTCAGACATCACACAACCCACAGAAAGACTAACTAAAATAAACTATTTAATAAAACAAGATAAACAAAATATAAATTAATTCAAAATGTAACAAAGTTGAAAACTGAAACAAACAAAAAGGACAATTTTTTTCTGAAATAAAAGGAATGAAACACTTACATTTATGATTCATCCTCACGGTGAAGTAATTCATATGAAACCTTGTATTTTCTTTAAAAACATGAACTTAAATTCATTTTTAAAACTTTAAAAGCTTTTTTTTTTGTAAAACTCGACATTTTCTGGTGACTTTTATGACGTTGATGATTGATAAAAACCAAACTACAACTTCCTGTTTGTGATCTCCGTGTCGGTCTGGAACGCAGCGTTCGTCTCCTCTGCAGGGAAACAAACGTCTCAATCTGCAAATCAAAGTCCAGTTCTGCAGAGTCCTGGTTCCTGGAGGATGAGATGACGCTCCTGAAGCTGCTCAAGATTCGATTTCCTGCTCGTCACTGATTGGCCACAGGCGGATCCTCTTCTTCCATTGGCTGGCTGCCAAAGCCGCTGTCGACCGTGGCGTCTGATTGGATAGAAAAATATGAATGAGGTGAGTGTGGCTGCGGTTTGAATCTGAACTTATTTACTCTAACAAAACTTTATTTATACGTTATGCTGCTGTGGAGCTTCCATCTCGCCTTTTCATGTCTTTAGAAAATAAAAATGTTTTAAAAAGTGTTTAAAAGCTTGAATTAATAATATTTTCAGTGATTTTCAGACATTCAGACTTTCACTGAAAAGTTCTTTCTTGCAAATGTATGACTTTAATCTCGGGAAATTCAGAGTTTCTTCTCTGAATATAAAACCCTCCCCCTGCTCCGTTTAAAAACTGATTTATTTCTCACATTTTCCAGCTGTATTTTTGTATTTACACAAATTAAATGGACAATAATATTTTGGCTGATTGTCACTGAAGTTGTATATTTGTACAGGAGTCATTTGTCTTGCTGAAATAAAGGACAGACATGGATGTATGGAAGCTAAAAGAACCAAACGGAGGCTTCACTCTCACCGGCGTTGTGTTTGTCGTCTCGCAGCTCGCTGTTTTTCAGCAACCGGACTCCTTCTGTCAGACCGAGAGACTGAAGAGCATCGACCAGACCTTCGACCGGACCGCCGCCCAGCTGTACACAGACGGACAGACACCGGAGACATCAGACACGCGGTCGCCATGGCAATACTGTACTGACCTCAGAGCGTCGGGCGCGTTACCTTGTAGTGCTGCAGCAGGTGCTGGCAGGGCGTCGGACTGTCCAGGTACAGGTGAGTCAGTGTCATCATGCCCAGCTTCTCCGCCAGCTTCCTCCAGGGAACGTCTCCGACACTCAGCACATCCACCAGCCGGGACAACGTGTCCTCGTCCAGCCCCGACGCCTCCAGCTCTGCAGCGTCCACACGGCTTTACGTCAGTGTCAACACGAGCTTTCATGTACTGCTGTTAACATTTCTATAGTTTCTATCCAACTTCAGTGTTCACGAGTGTGAGACTATGACCTGTGACCTGACCTCTGACCCCTGATCCCTGACCCCCGACCTCTGACCTCTGACCCTTGACCTCTGACCCCTGACCTCTGACCCCTGACCTCTGAGTCACAGCGTCTCAGGTAACTTCAGCCGAGTTGATAAATAACAAACCTTCACTGGTGCTCGGCTTCATCTTCTTACTGCTGTGACGACTCGACTTCGGACTCTGTCTGGAGTTCAACAGGTTCCTCACCTGAGGTGAGGAGATGAGGAGATGAGGAGATGGGGAGGAAAGGAGGAGATAAGTTGATGGGAGGAAGAGGTGCGGAAGAGAGGAGAAGACAAGGAGAAGAGGAGGTGAGGGGAGGAGAAGCTTGTTTTTAGGAAAACAGAACACACTAAATCATGTCCTTTGCTTTTATTTTGAAAGGATAATTGGTTACCTTCTGACACTTGGCGAGGTCGAGGGGGGTGTGTCCTCCTGCAGGTCTCTTGCGGGGGTTGATTGGCTGCGAGACGGGCTCTCGCTCTTTGAGCTCCTCTCTGATTGGTTCGTCTTCGTCCTGCTCTTCGTCTGAAGAGGAGCTGAAGAAGAGCGGCTCGTCGTTCTCCAGGTTCTTATCGGCGCCTGAAGAACAGAGACATGGTTGCACTAGTTACCTTCAGGTTTATTTATGTCCTCAGTCGCTTGATGTGAGCACGAAATAACTATATGAATGTTGAAGTCTCTGATTTTAGTCAAATTCAAATAACTCGTCTCAACTAAAGTAACTTACCTTCCACAGGTGGATAATTCCAAGAAGACTCGTCTCTCAACATAATAAACTACCATAATACAGTTAACTACCTTCAAACCTTCGAAGAAGAAGAAGAAGAAGAAGAAGAAGAAGAAGAGTCTGTGTGTTCACCTGCAGCGACGAGCATGGAGCAGAGGGTCGGGGAGCCCAGGCTGGCGGCCAGGTGCAGAGGAGTGTTTCCTCCAAACGTGCACGAGTTCACATCGGCCTTCAGCTGTGAACAACAACAGAGTCACACCTGAGCAGGTGACCTGTGTGTGTGTGTGTGTGTGTGTGTGTGTGTGTGTGTGTGTGTGTGTTACCTCTGTGATCAGAGTACAGGCCACCTTGAACAGGTTTTCTCTGACGGCCAGGTGAAGGGCGGTGTTTCCACTCTTCTGCTCAGGTGCGTTGATTTTGGCTCCGCCCTCGACCAGGAGGCGGAGGCAGCGCTCGCCGTCCCTCCTCACCGCCAGGTGGAGCGGATGGAGACCTGATGCGAACGCAGTGACAGAAAGTACTTTAGTATTTTAGCCGTGGCATACAGTCACCATTTGAATACACAGGAGCCTGTGGACTCTCACCGTGGTAGTCAGGGCTGTTGACCAGGTGGGCGTGGCGTTCCCCCAGGTGAGCCAGCAGGGGGCGGAGCGTGGCGTAGTCCCCGGCCAGCGCTGCCAGGTGGAGGGGGCTGCGGCCGTCTTTGTCCAGCAGGCTGGGGTCGGCCCCCGCCCTCAGCAACACCTCCACCACCTTCACCTGCCGGGTGATGACCGCCAGGTGGAGCGGAGTCTGCAGGGGGTCAGGTGAGACGAAAGGTTACAGAAGATACGTGCATCGACCTGTTAGCTGAGCTGAGTTGAGTTATTGGTGTTGGTGAAGGCAGACGGCGTTGTTACCTGTTGGAGGTGGTTGGCTGCGTTCAGGGTGTTTTGCTGATGGCTGCTGAGCAGAGTGTGGATCAGCTGCTGGATCACACCTGTCTGCTGATGGATGATGGCCAGGTGCAAAGGACTGTGGGAAAACGTATTGATATCAATTGATGATATCGATCCCTCTGGTTGTGGCGTCAGCTTGTAGGAGAAAAAAGTCATGAAATGAAGTTTAAACTCACGTGTCTCCATTGCCGTCCTGGACGCCACAGAGGTGTCTCTGGATAGCCAGAAGGACCCGGGCGTCCCCGGTGCTGCAGTACTGCAGCAGGGCGGCAGCGGTCTGCCTGGCGCTCTGAGAGGCTCTGCTGTGGAGGGCGGCAGCTGGAGACAAGGCACAGCTTTTTAACACATAGTTACACGAGTAGAGTGACATCAGGGAACAGGAAATGGATCCTACTTCCTGTCTCTTACCGATCTGAAACAGCTGCTGCTGTAGTGGCGAGCCCGTCTGTCCGCCCGTCTGCTGCTGGGTAACCCCCGTCTGAGGGGTGGAGCCTGACATCTGAGCCCCTCCCCCTCCAGTGAAGCCTGTGAAGCCTCCGGTAAAGAAAACTCCTCCTGCTCCTGCTCCTCCTCCTCCTCCTGCTCCTCCTCCATTCATCTGCTGGTTGAACTGGAATCCTGCAGAAGGAGCCACAGTGAGTCTGAGTCAGCTGGACACAGAACAACCAGCGGCTGCTGCACAAGCTGCGGTTTTAAAATGACCTCCTCAAACAGGATCCCAAACAGGATCCCAAACGGCTCGAACAGGATCCCGAACGTCTCAAACAGGATCCCGAACATCTCAAACAGGATCCCAAACAGGATCAAACTATTTTATTTTTATTGTACGAGGAGCTGACGGCTTCCTGTAACTGCTGTGCTCATGACCATAAAAACAGAAAAGTCTTAAATCCCTACCTCCTCCTCCAGCTCCTCCTCCTCCAAATCCCCCGGCTCCTCCTCCTCCTCCTCCTCCTCTCCAGGGATCATAGTGAGGCAGTGGCTTCTGCTTCTTCCTCAGCACCTCCTCTTTGTCTGAGGGAGCAGAAGCAAAGAGGAGATTTAAAGCTAACAGAAGTGGGAAACAGAAGCCTGTTTGAGAAAACGTTGGTGATGGAGCTGCTGCTGCACGGTGAAGCTGCCGCACGCTGTGGCCGCCGCACGGTGAGGCTGCCGCCGCACGGCGAGTGGTGGTGAGTCTCTGAGGACTGAAACTGGGTGCATGTCAACTGTTTCCACCGAGGGAAACCCCAAAAGTGTGAGGTTAAAGCCCAGAAGCAGCGTGTTCCTGCCAGCGTTCCTGGGGTTTACACCTCAGGAAACACCTGAGTGTTGGTGCTGACCTTGGACCTGCGGTATGTAGGTGAACTGTTTGGGGTCGCTGCTGTCTCCGGCCTTCTTCCTCTTCAGCTGTAGGAAGACGGTGACGGGCCGCTCGATCTCTGCGCTGTGATAGGGCGGCGTTTTGAACACAATGGCGTACTGAGAAGAGACAGAAACTCTGGTTAACTTAACAGGATTAATTTCTTTACATATTTGTCCAAAATACTCTTAACTCAAATGACTCTTACTAGCTTTTTATAGAGCTTTCAACTGCATCTTCAACCACAGAAGAGTTTTATTTGGTTTGAATTCTGTCAGTTATAAACTTTAAAGTCTTATTGGCCATCTTTGAACTCAGGATGATTTAACTTTGAACTCTGTGCACAAGTTTAAATTCATCTGTGTGGTTGCTGCAGCCGCAACAGAAGAACAGAATAAAACTGATGCTGCACTAAACTCAAGAGAAACGACGCCTGAGTTTAGAAAACTGGAGCAGGTTGATTTGTATTTGAAACAAGTAAAATCCTCACTGGTTATTATGAGCCCAGAAATTCCCCCATCAAGCTCACGAAGACGAGCTGCTGTTTTTCTCTGTTTTGACTCTGTTGTGGTTTCAAAACATTTATCACTTCCTGGATGTAACTGACAGAGTGTGACACACACACACACACACACAGACACACACACACACAGACACACAGACACACACAAACACACACAGACACACACACACACAGACACACACACACACACACATAGTGTACCTGTTTGTGGACGTCGGTGGGGGAGAAGTCGCCGAACGCCTCCCAGCCTCCCTCATCGTCCTCCTCATAAAAACGGATCTCAATGTCGTCTGTAACGTGCAGCACAGATGCATGATGGGACACGTTTCATAATGAAAGTGTTTAGTACGTCAGAAAGCTGCTCGATCCTCGACTGTACACCAGTAAGACCTGAGCACAATGTTCTGGTCCTGCACATTTATCTGACAGCTTCACTTACTTCAGTCTAATCAATAAGAACTGGTGATGTGTTTTTACAGCAGGAGGAAAAGTCCTTAAAAAGATCAAATGTCTTCACCTTTCTGGACTTTGTCGCAGAGCAGGAAGATCTCGTCCCCCCCGAGCACCGAGCCGCATGTCTTATCCAGCCGAGAGATCTTCAGGTTGGAGGCGTTGGGTGATTCTGGGGGCGAAACACAAACAGGGTCACGGAGAGCCGAGGAGCAGCTGCAGCTCGGCAGCGTCCTGAGTGCAGGGGGGCGACTCACTGCTGTCGTAGATGGGGTTGGACACGACGGGTTTCAGCGCTCTGGTGAAGCCCCCGTTGCTGTCCTGCAGGTAGGCGGTGAACTTTAACCTGACGATGTTGAGGTCCATCACCTTCCCCAGCTCCTTGGCCTCCTGCAGGATGGAGGTCTCCTCCGAGTCTGAACTCAGACACAGACAGCAGAGCGTCAGACTCACCTCGGGTTTATTTGAGGCTTCTATAGGCTGAAGAAAGTCAAGGACTCTTGGTCCTGTGTTTTAAAATTTAAAATCTCAAAATGAATGAACATTTACAGGTTTTTGTTCATTTCACTGGTTGTTTAAAATCGCGTTCTCTTTTCCACGTCCCGTCCTGATTCTATACCAATTTTAAAAAATACATAAATTATAGTGAAATAACACAATGAAATACAGGAATGAAACTACACGTTCACAATAAAGGGAGAATTCATCCACACTGTCGGATCATTACGGATTAATTAAATAATAAATAACAATGACGGCGACACATTTAAAACGACTAAAGATGGAAAATTAATTAAACTCAAATAAAAGGGATTTTCAGGCAAGTACGGAAGATCAATTACACCCAAACACATGGTTCATATAAAATAAACATTTGACTCAATAAGTAGATTTAAGAAAAAAAGTCAAAATTTTTACTTTTTACATCATAAACAAGAGAAAATAGATGTTTGAGGTCCACAGAATAAATAATATGAATAAACAGCGAGGTAGAAGCAGAGAGTGAAATGAGGACTTGGACAGGTGAGTCTACCTGTGAGTTGGCCGTGAGCTCCTTTCTGCCTCTTCCTCTCTTCTCTCAGCCTGCGGCTCAACACCTTCAACACACCTTTCTTGGTCACATGGAGGATCCCCAGGTTACTGAAGCTACAGGAAGTGACATCACATGTCAACATCACAGCGTTTCACATGAAACATCTGATCATAAACCGGCTTATAAAGTGTCTCATTTCATACATATCTACTGTAGAACTGTATTTATCTCTGTTTCATTATCTGTTTATATACTTTTTTATTTTATTTGTATGTTTATTATTTCTTTGACTAAATTTGGTGGAATCAGTATATTTACTGGTTTTCAGCTGTGGAGTACTTCACTGCAAAGTTTTACTTAATTTACTTATTATGTGCTCACGGTTTTAAAACTAGTCTTACTTGGTTACGAGATGCAGCTGAAACCACCCTATTTGATTTATTTTAATAGTTTCCTTTTGGACGACTCATTTGTCTTTTAACTGGGAGCTTGTGTGTTGCTGTTTTTTCTTTTATGTCTGTATTTGCATTGATTTGCTGTCTATGGAAGCACTTTGTGCTCGCAGCTTGCTAAACAAATAAAATAATTATTATGATAAAAAGATTTGATAAAAAAGTTGTTCAAGGAAATTCTTTTTTTTCTTCAGAAAATAGCAGCAGCTTCGTTCCCTTTTGATGTTTTTAATGTTTTAAAGTTTTAATTTTTATTTTTTAGTAATGAGTCGTTGTTATGACTCACTGATTTAATACCCCCCCCCCCCCCCCCCCCCCCGGACATGTGAAGTAGTGTAATACTTGTTGTTTCTGAGTCTTATATAATAACTTGTTGTATGAATTCATTAACTAATCATTTCTCTCGTGCTCTGTAAACTCTACAGAAGTGTTTCCTGGAACCTGAGTTTGAAAAAGAAAACTCTGACTTCCTCTTTGGAGTTTTTCTCTACAAGCGATCAGCTGCTCATCAGGAGCAGAATCCTGGAAACTTTCCTCCCTGACTGCTCATCACGGTTTGTTTGGCTGTGAGATGTTTTTAGTGTAAGCGTTGCTGAAGATGCGGCGCTGTGATTGGATACTGACGAGGCGGTGAGGTCGTTGGGGCCCACGTCGAGCGTGCAGGTGCCGTTCTCGGTGCAGTGGCGTCCAACCAGACTGTGAGCGTGAACACGAGGGGGGTCAGAGTGGGTCACCAGCTGGACCTCCACCCGGGCGTGACCCACGTAGTTATTGATCTGAGACACAGGAAACAGGGAAATCAGATCCTTTACCGCAGTAAAAGTACTGAAAACACATTCTGTCATTAGATTATTTTCCCAATGATCCTAATGATTCAGCCTGGATCCATCTGCTGCTTATTTTCCACATTAATCCATTGATTGTTTGGTTTGTAATGGCGTCGAGGTACAAAGCGGCATGAAAAGAAAAGACTCAATCAAAGTACAAGTACCTTGATTTTGTACTTGAGCACTGACTCACAACAAACTGAAGGTTCTTGTTAACTCATTTTCTGTCCTGATAGAAACAATTTAATCAATAAATTACAAGAAACTGGTGAAACATCCCTTAAAGCTGCGTTGACTGATTTCTGTTCTGCTGTTGGCAGTTAAATATCTGACATGTCATCATCTTATCGAGCCCTTTGTGTCCAACATGTTAGCCACATGATTATTCTCATGTGTACAGTACGAAGCAGTAACATTCAGATTCTTTCTATCCTTTTATTTAAAGCTGCATTCAGTTATTTGTGTCCACCTGGGGGCAGCAGAGCCGGCTGTAACACAGCGTGTCTGATAAAACTAACCTGAAACATGTTTGTCTTTAATCTGATGCTCCAGTGAATATGAACACTGTCACGTTAACAGAGGTAAAAGACCGATTCATTTGTTAATTCGTTATTTGTTGTGATGCTGATGTCACCCACCTTCACGGTCGGGTAGGTTCTCCTGTTCTTCTCGCTGGAGGCCCCTGGGAGCCCGCCGTGGGACGGACCCTCACACTCATAACGGAAACGAAAGCCCCTCTGGGAACACAAACACACATTCATACTGTTAGAACGTCTTTGTGTCCTACACAACCTTTACACCGTGGACTCCGTTTCCCATGGTGCTGTCTGTTCATCACAGCCTGCTCCTGCCGGTCGGTGTGTTTTCTGCATCTCTTCTTCATATTTCTGCAGTTTAATCCCCTAAATGATGCAGAGAACGACTGTGTGCTTCGTGTTCAGTGCTTTTCAAACCAAACTGACCTCCCTGTCAACACGGCTCGTTATTGTTTTTATCCTGTTCAACCTTGTAAAACACTGTAACTTTGTTTTGAAAAGTGCTGCATGAATAAAGGGCATTAGAATTAGTTTTGGGATCTAATGTGACAAATTTGAATCTCTTATGATCCTCCTGATCGTTCCCGTTTAGGTAACTCCTGATTACTCTTTCATATGTTTACAGCTGAGTGGGAATAAGAAACAGCAGCAGCAGTCACCCTGCGTCTTGTTATTTGGAGTTTGTACATCCACTGCTTGCGTAAACCTGGTTCTTCTTTTGTCTTCATACCACAACTGACTGATTTGCATACAGAGTCAGAGGACTCAGTAGTCACATGACCTTTAGCTGCAGAAACTCCCTGTTTGTGCTCAGCTTCTCAGTCCCATGTTGTTATATGACTGTTGGGAAAACCCTGGATTAAAGGAAGTGTGGATGGACCTGACGAGGGGAAACACAGCAGAGCGTCACTGTTTGTGTCTTTAGGTGAACGGGCCTTTTCTTCTTCATTCTTTCTAAAACAGTAGATTTCACGTTGAATATATATATTTACATACATTTACATTGTATATACAACATATATCACCTTATAATAATACTATATGGTTATTTTTGTGCTTTTATGTAATTACACTATAAACTTTATCATATATTTGCTTTGTTTTCTATTATATATACTTCAGTGTATCATATTTTTACTGTAATGTGTGTATATTACATCAACTACACATATATCATATATAACATTATATTTTCTCCTGACTCCTGGAGGATTTACTCTAAGGTTTTGTAATGTATATACTGTACTCAGCTTTTTTAATGTCTTTCATTTCTTAATCTCACTGAAAGAGTTTTTTTTTATCAATTTTATTACCGCTCAGTCTGCCTCTGTGCTCCTGTAACATGTGAACTTCCTCTCGTGGCTCAATAAAGTTTTATTTTATCTTAACACTAAAATCCAGAACCGCTGTCCTCCATCTTTAGTCCTACAAAACACTTTCTTCTGTCTGCTTTGAAAACAGATACAACTCATCACAAACTTTGTGTCTTTGGTGAGTTTAGAAAAAGCTTTTACTGACTGAAAGAGGTCATCAGACTGTAACCTGGAGAAGCTCCTGGTTCGGTATTAGAGGAAAGGAGAATAAATATTGTTTGTATTTGGAGTAAATGGCAGCGGGCCTGACGTTGATCCTTGTGGGACGCCTTTATGAACAAAGCAGATACTTTCGCTCATAGTTCAGAAAGGTCTCTTCATCTGAAGAGAAGAAACTTAACGCAACAGTGCACACGTGAATTTATAAGTTTGCACAATGATACCGACAGGAGCAGGAAGTCAACATGAGTCCCACCTGTTTGGGCTCCTCGATGATCTGGATGTAAGGACCATGAGCTGCAACACAAACAAAAGTTTAGTCAGTGACTCAGAAACTGTTACTTCACCCGCCTCAAACTCAGTGGTCACAATGACGGATGCTTTCCGAATTTCACCATCCACTTTCACTATTTCACCAGCTTCAGGACTTTTTACACCTACTAATAAGGTAGATGAAGGTGTTTTCCCCATTAGTAAGTTCTAGGAAGTATCGCTCTAGCTTCTCAGGTACTGTTCACTGTACACTTTGTGGATAAACTGAACTGGAACATTCAGGCTGGGGTTCCCAGGTACGGATGGGCACTGTTGTTCAACTGATTTTCTTGATTCTTGTGAAAGAGTCTGAAATGTTTCAGTCCTCGCTTACGAATAAGAATTGACATGAAAAACACATCAAGGATCCAGGTCCTGGGGCGCCCCCATGGCTCGGGGGTTCAGACACGGACCGTGAACTGCACGAGTCTGATGGGTAATAACTCTACTGTCGGTAATGAAGGCAGCAAAATGCCACAAACATTACTACCAGCCATCAAGATGAGGCTCTAGAAAGACTCAAGGACTGGGCAAAGGGTTTGAGACGTCTAAAACAAGGCGAAGAACGTCTTCTAGAGAAAGGAAGAACAGGTTTTTAAGAACTCTACAGAATGTAGGTCTGCATTTTTAGGGTCTATGAGGTTTTAAAATGTCAAAGGTTGTGAAAAGTTCCACGTTTCTATGTGCAAACAAAAGGTTGTAGAGAGTCCAGGTATAGGTTCTATAGGTACAGTCAACCTGTTTCTAATGGTCATGGTTCTTTAATCTCATAAAATGGCAAATTATAGAGACTGGATCATGAGTACTGAGTTCTGGGCCCTGTACAGATACATTGAGGTAAAGGTGAATTATGCAGAAAACAAGAGAAACTTCAGAGTGAACTTTCTCTTTCTGACACTTTTAAATACTGTGGCACAAAACTAATATGAAAGAAATGATAAAATGTGTGAAAATGAATCAAATATTGATTTTTTTGACATTAGTAGTAGATTTAGTTTCTTTTGAGTATGGACTGTCTAAAGTACGTCTGCGTACCTGTCTCAGGTATGTACGGTTCAGTCTTTATGTCCACTGGAGGAATGTAGTCGTACTGCATCAAATTCATCGGCAGCTGAAGAAGAGGAAGAAAAATTATCTTCAACATCTCAAACTGTGTCGTGGTGTGTTTCTGTCAAATGTGTCAGTTTGAAACAACCAAACAATGAATCAACATCCATCTGTTTTTTGGTTCCTACGGAGCCAAAGGTCCCAAAGATGATTAGACTTTTCCTACAAGACACGACTTGATGAATAAGTTATTAATCATCTGTTATCACTAGAAAGTGACACATCTCTGGTATCAGGCATCAAAATGAAAAACACAAATTACCTGATTGATCCCTTAGTTTACTATATGAATCATTTCTTCTGTAAAACCCCCAAAACATGATCTGGTTCCAAGGTTCTGCTGCTTTTCTAATAATTGTAAAGTGAAACTTTGGGTTTTTGGACCGTTTGGGGCTCTGAGAAGATTGATCAATATTTTGAACATTTCACAGACTGAAGGAGGTTCTGAATCAAACTGGAATCGAAAAGAGTCGAAGACCTTTTCACAATATTAGTCACATATGTTCTTTAATTAGCACATTTTGACACCTTTCTACATGACTGTGTTCACCTGGCGAGGGAAAATGACACTAGTATGGCCTCAGATAAGCGACAATAGGCTAAGATAAGAGCTGTGAAATCATGTCAAATAATTATTTTGAATAAAATTGAAAGGAATCTGACACCTCTGGCTTAATTATTGTCTTATTATTGTAAGTCACTGCTCACGTTATTTTCTCTGTTAGCTTATATTATAATAAGTATTTTACTTTTTACTATTGTTTCATCTGTCGCCTGATTTTGTGTTGTTTTGTCGATGCTGCTGTCTGAGCCAGGTCTCCTCTGCAACAGAGGTTTCCAAACTCTGGGTAAATAAAATAAAAATAAAGCTGTCAATCAGCCGACAGTCAAGTTTGTGAATGTTTACAAAAGTCAACAGTGAAGTTCCAGGAAGACAAAATGCTTCTTCAAACATCTGAGTTCAGATTCAAAGTGAGAAACTGGAGGAAACTCAAAGTTCCCACACTGTGTTGCACATGCAAATCAGTTTTACCTGCATCATTAAAATACCGACTTCTGCAGAAATTGGAATTTTTTGTATTTTTTGTTTGTATAATTCTCCTGCTGAGTGCAGCTTTGTGCTTTTGTTCACAGTTTCTTCATCACTTTATTCTAATGTTAACTGCTGACGAGCCAATATGTCCATTAATATTAAAAAACACACATTTCATTTTTGAGTAGAAATTTTGGTCCTTTAACAACCAAACTCAACCAAGATTAACACTTGTTTGAAATATCTCGTAGTCACTGACAGGTTTCCAAAGGGCCACACACATCCACAGACTTTTAAACCGATTTAACAAGATATGTTTGGGAACCTCTTATGCAGCGGAGACCTTCGACACATTCACAGCTTTACAAAGTCTGACTCTTCACGTGCTTTACAAGTTCAAAATCTTCTTTTCTGAGACTGATGAGAATATTCTAATAAAGTCTATCACACGCTCTCTGGTGAACAACAGGCAATATGTACATCCATGTTCTCCCTGCTTTGTAGAAATCTAAATCTCCTTGACCCTCACACAGGAAACAGCCAGCTGATCGATCAGCTGAACCCCGACTGATCGATCAACTGAACCCTGATCGATCAGCTGAACCCCGACTGATCGATCAACTGAACCCTGATCGATCAGCTGAACCCCGACTGATCGATCAGCTTTCTGCAGACAGGAAGAGGCAGGTGAAGGTGTGAATAGAAAAGGACTCACATCATTTTCGTAGACGTTGATGAACTGAGCTTCAGTCATCCTGCAGCACAAACAGACAGACACACGGACAAGTTAGAGGCTTTAAACACGCACACACACACACACACACACACACACGCACACACACACACACACACGTCTGTCACTGCTGAAAGTCCCGACACAACGGACGAACGAGGACACAACAAATAAAGTGAACGACAGAATAAAACCTGCAGCAGTTTCACTTTCAAAGGCTCAGATACACCCCCCCCCCCCCCCCCCGCTGTTTTTCACCCTCTCCCCTCCCCCTCCCTCCCTCTCTCTCTGTGTCTCTGTTGTTTTACCCCCCGCCTCCCCTCGGGCTGTTTTCAGTCACTTCCTGGAAGTGGCCGGGCGGAGGAAAACCCCCAGAATTCCAGACCAGCGCTGAGGGGGCGGGGCTACTGTGGTGATGTCACCGTGCTGCTGATACAGTCTGAGGAGAAAAACGAGTGAATGGAACCAGGAAACGTTCTTTAAAGACCCGAGCAGCATGTTCAACATCTGCAACAAATATAAAACCTTCCTGAAGTAACACACTAATTATTTATTCTCTTCAGGAAATATGGAGCTACAGCTGGTTAGCTTAGCTTAGCATAAAGACTGGGAGCAGAGGGAAACTGCTAGCCGGCTGCGTCCGGAGGTGACAGAGTCCAACTCCCAGCAGCTCTGAAGCTGAACTCATTTACATGTTGGATCGGTTTGTTTCCTCTGGACAGAAAAGGTGTAAAAACACAGAAAACCGTCTGAGCAGCCGTCAACATGTTCATGTGTCCAACACTTTGCTTTCTGACCAAATCCCTGCAGGACTAAAGAGTCTCCGCGGGACTGTTTACTGCTGACTGGCTCCTTCAGCATCCATGTTGAGGAGCAGTCACTCAGTGATTATATAAAACTGAAAAACACTCAACGCATGAATCAAAAACCAAGGGTTTGGTTAAATAAAAGCCAACACAGGTGATGAAGATAACATGCAAAGGAACAATTAAAGGACAAAACTGTAAATAAATCTGGCAAACAGACACAGAGACAGACCTGATGTTTCATGTCCTCCAGCCCGTCTTTACTTCCTCTTTGCTCGTTTTTCTGTCTTTTTGGTGGTTTCTGGTTCGTCAGTTTGACTTCCTGTCTCCCCTCAGCTCCACAACATCAGAAAAACACGCCTCACTGCAGCGTCTGACTCAACTCTGCTCCGAGTCGCCTCGCTCTCCAGACTTCAGCCGAGTCCCCAGGCGGAGGGACGGCCCCTCTGAGCACAGCTGCCAATCGGGTGGAGGCAGAGGCGGCCCTCATTAACATAAACCCCCAGCAGGTACAGTAAGAGAAGCGGTCGGAGGAGAGGAAACCCGAGGGGGAACTTTGTGTTGGGGGTATTTGTGCGTGACCTCTGACCTCTGCAGGAATCCACGCAGGAGATTTTACTGGTGTTTCTCTGAAACAGGTCAGGTCGTGTTTCCACCAACCGGATCTCTCAGCTCTACATCCTCCTCTGCCACAACACACCTGAGTGGACGACCACATCCGCCTTCTCATCTTTAAACCAACAAAGAAGATCTGGCTCCTCGTAAGCTTTGCTTACTATTTTGACCTACAGGGGGCCGCAGCGCGCCAGCAAAGCGGTGGAGAAGAAGAAGACTGTAAACATGTATGAGAACGATGCTGGGTTCAAACTTTTAAGAGAAATCCACTTTACAAATGTTTCCCGAGGAAGCTTCATCACGTCTGTCAGAGCTCGAGGAAACAGATGAGTTTAAACTGAACGTTTGTTCGTTTACAAGGAAACACCGAGCAGCTTTAATATCTGAGATCTGATGGGTCAAAATACTCGATCAGCCGGACGATCGGACGATCGGACGGACAAAATCAAACCCGCGGGTTTTCCAGATCACACCACGTGGCCAGAAATATGTGGACACCCATAACAGCCTCTAGTCTTCTGATTGGAGTCTTTCCACCAAACATTTGGAGTCACCATCATGTTCAACCAGGAACCAACGAACTCCTGACACACAGCTGGAACAACAGATCCAGATCAGACCTGATCCAGATCAGACCTGATCCGGATCAGACCTGATCCGGATCACATCCACATTCTCAGAGACATCTAAAACATCAGAAGCACGACTGAGTTCTCCTACGTCAGCCAGACGTACCTCAGAGCTCCCGCCATGACTCAGTGGAAACACGATGAAGATGAAGGTGATGAGGTGATGATGAAGGTGGAGGCTCAGCTCCCTGCAGGAGGAGGAAGAGGCTGATCTGTTCTTCCTCCCTCTGTGATTTTCCTGCAGGCGCAAAATCAGGAGTTAAAACCTCTCAGAGTGTGTGTGTGTGTGTGTGTGATGAAGTCATATCTAAACACATCAGTGGGAATTTCCACTCTTCGTCCTCCTCCTCCTCCTCCTCCTGATTACTTGAGGACAATCCTCGATTTCCAGCCAAACAACAACCTGCTGCTTGTGTTAAAGGAACAGTCCAACATTTTCCCTCAGTTTTATATCTGTGTTTAGCTTAGCTTAGCACAAAGCCTGGAAGCAGAGGGAACTTTTAGCTTAGCTTAGCACAAAGCCTGGAAGCAGGGGGAACTGTCTGGTCCTTGAAACAGTAAGTGGCCCTTGAGTTGAGGCCTCTTACGTCCTCTTGCGCTCAGCGCTCACATGGCAACACATCCATCTCTCTGAGCGCTCTATCAACTGATGAAGACCATGAGATGAAGGCTCCACATGAAGCCTGTGAGTGAACCAAAGCTCCAGAAAAAGCAAGTAAGAGGACCTTGAGCTGATGAGCTTTTCAGTCTAAACATGATTTAAATCAGAATGATTATTGATTTTACTGAAAACCTTTGATGTTTGAAACTGTTTTGAGGCGGTTCAGTGCAGCAGTTAGTGTCAGTTAATCACATGATCATATAAAGAGCTGATCAATACAGACATTGATCCTCAGACTGCCTTTAAAGAAACTCAATGCACTTCAGACATTTTCCCTTCAGTTACACAATCTGATCAAACTGCAGCTTCTTCTTTTTCAATCACCAGCTGATCACCAGCTGAAGAATTGATCACCAGCTGTAGAATTGATCACCAGCCGTAGAAACTGATCACCAGCTGATCACCAGCTGAAGAATTGATCAGTGAGTTTGAGTTTAAAGGACAAACACGTGAAATAAATCTTAAATGAAGTAAAGGAGCAGCAGAATCGTGTTTGCGGAGGATCAAATGCAGTCGTTCAGTTTGACGTTACAGTGAAAACATTGAACTCTGTTTGTCCTGCAGCTGGTCGCGTTATTGATCAGTTATTGATCAGCAGCACTTTGTGTTAAAACAAGCGGAAATAAAGAGTTTAAAGGTGGGTTTTACCTGTCTGCTGGCCCTCTGTCTGTCTGCCTGTCTGTCTGTTTCCACAGAAAACACAAAACTCCCAACTGGAGGAAACGTCACAACAGCAGCAACACACCTGAGGAGACTTCCTGTTTGTGGTTTTCAAAATAAAATTAGTTTATTACTTTTAGTCTGATATTTCGGCCGTCTAGTTTTTATTGATCATATATTTACAATTTTCTTTGTTAATTTTTTCATTTTATTAATTATTTACTTTTTTAAATTATTGTATATCCAACTTTCCAATTATAAAATGCATTAATATACAAAGAATAATAAAATAAGGAAAAAAGCTTTTGAGTTAAGTAAATGTTAATAAAAAAATGATCTTGTCGTTTTATTTTATTTTTTCAGCGGTTGATTCACCATCGGCAAGTGTTTTTTTTTATTTCAACGTGTTTTAATTCAAAGTGTTTTACTCGCTGTTTCCTGCGCTGTTTGACAACCGCCAGCTCCGAGAATAAACGCTTTTAATCTGAAGGTGAACTCTCTTCACCGGAAGTCGCGTCCCCGCTGTCGTGCACGAGCCTGACGCAGCTCGCAGTGTTGTCATGGCGACCAGCAGCCTGTCAGTCAGGCTGGAAAGCCCCGGAGCTGCGGGGGAATTCCGGCGCCACGTGGCAAATACTGCCCGCTGATTGGTGGAAGGCAGAGGAGAGCCCCGCCCACATGACACACAGAAAAACAACAAAACAAAAAGATGAATTATTATTTATGTTTTATTACCATTATATTAAATTAAATGAATTACAAAATGATTACATTATACAAGAACATGAAAAAATCTAAAAAAAACTGTTAATATTGTGGAACTGTTCAGTTTCTAGTTATTATAATAAATTACCCATAACATAATAATACCAAAAAATGTTTTATATGTATATGTTTGTATAAAACCTCTGTGGGGGAGCTGTTGTGAGTTATTAGTTAATGAAAAGAAGAAGCTGTATGGAAGCTCAGTCTTGCCAGGAAAAATAAAATAAATGGAGGAAATGTTGTGGGACGACAAAATAAAAGCAGTAATGGTTAATCGACATTATTTTACCATCTAGTCATAATTATAAGATAGTATCTAAAACATTTAATTTAAGGGTCCCTGATGATTTTATCAACACTATGAGTTACAAACTTAAAAGCACAATATACACATAATCAATATAGTCCGAATAATGAGATAGTAATATATGATTATCAAAGTAATAATTATCAGATTGTTGTATGTTGTCATTTTAATTTAAAGTGTTTCAGACTTTAATCCAGAGACCCTGAGCCGAGTCTCCCCCGTCCCCGGGCCCCCGACCGCCCCGGGCCCCCGAGCGTCCCGGACCCCCGAGCGTCCCGGACCCCTGACCGCCCCGGGCCCCTGACCCCTGACCGTCCCCGGGCCCCTGACCGCCCCGGGCCCCCGACCGCCCCGGGCCCCCGACCGCCCCGGGCCCCCGAGCGTCCCCGGGGCCCCGAGCGTCCCCGGGCCCCCGACCGCCCCGGGCCCCTGACCGTCCCCTGGCCCCTGACCGTCCCCGGGCCCCTGACCGTCCCCTGGCCCCTGACAGTCCCCGGGCCCCTGACCGTCCCCTGGCCCCTGACAGTCCCCGGGCCCCTGACCGTCCCCTGGCCCCCGAGCGTCCCCGGGGCCCCGAGCGTCCCCGGGGCCCCGAGCGTCCCCGGGCCCCCGAGCGTCCCGGGCCCCTGACCGTCCCCGGGCCCCCGAGCGTCCCGGGCCCCTGACCGTCCCGGGACAGCTGAGGCTGCTGCCAACACAAACACTCAGGATTTGTGTCTGTGATGGTTTCAAGCTGTTCACCTCTTCAGTTCCCCTCAGACCAGGAGCTCCCTGTCCTCCGTCTGCAGCCGCTGCATCCCTCTGCACGGCTCAGACGGTGAGGAGCTGCTGGCCTGTTACACGTCCTGACACGTCAGTTCAGATCCGGACTGACATGTTGAAACACCGGAGTCACTAAACACCTCCAACAAACCCGCCGATGGAGGCGGGACACCAGCGGCTCCCGGAGCGGGCGGAGTGTTAAACTGGGATTGATCCTCCAGCTGGAACAACCTGAGACTGTTGTAACTGTAACAGCATCTACTCTTCATTTAATCTGTCAAACAGACGGAGGCGTTCAGTGGCAATAAATCAGGGTCCTGATGTTCCTGCTTCATGTAGTGATCAGTCCCCCCCCCCCCCCGTCTATTGATCCACATCTGGTGTCTGAGCGCCCCCTGTGGTCTGTCCTGTGTGTTTGCTGGTTTGTCTGTTCTGTTTTGTACATGTGCAGTGTGAGAGAGAGAAGTTCTGTTGTTTCAAAATTTAAAAAAAAAAAAACACTTGAACATGTGACCTTTTCAACTTTATTTTGCTTTAACATTTGGTTTGAAGGAAAAGGCCAAAAACTCCCTCAGAGAACCCCAAGCAGTTTCACTCACAGCTGAGGGACACCAGCTACAGTTTGGTTCCACTCATTTCCTCACATACAGACTGTGACACACACACCCCCATCATCCACAGGGACCGGGACCAGTCTGCGGCCCCTGGGGGCCTCCTCCTCCTGTGCTCTGCATAGTTACACTCTGAGCTTCCTGTTTCAGTTGCTGAGTTCAGGTGAAGCTCAGCATCAGATGAGTTCAGAGGCCGAGCCAGGGGCCAGGACCTCCTGGGAGGGGGCCAGGACCTCCTGGGAGGAGGCCAGGACCTCCTGGGAGGGGACCAGGACCTCCTGGAGGGGACCAGGACCTCCTGGAGGAGACCAGGGCTCAGAGTCTTTTCACGGAGCACCATCAGTGTGTTTATTGGAACCTGCCCAGCATCCTTCAGTGGTGTGAAACTTCAGGAGGAACCGTCTCAAACCGAAAGCAGATCGAAACACTTTCATGCAACAAGTTCGTCCGGATGTTTTGTGCCGTTTACACACGAGTCTGTGTGGAGCGTTTTTGTTCCAGGACTTTGGTTGTGCTGCTTCCACCTGCAGGCAGTTTGAACCTCGAGGGAAGCGTCTGAGAGTCTGTCAGATTACTATATTCAGCTGCATAGATGGGCATTAACATGTCGGGAGGGAGGTTTAAAGTCAACTTTCTGTTGAACCGTTACTGCAGACGAGCTGAATGTCTCTGATAGCACAAGAAGTAACAGTTAAAGGGTCATTCCAGAGGTTTTTCATGTTTTAACCATCAGTGGTTTCATTTTACTGCTGAAAGATTTCTGAAGGTTTTGGAGTTTTTTCAGCAGGCAGCCGCTGATTTCCATCTAAAGGTGTTACTGTTGTGTGGAAAGTTACTAACTAAACTGAACTACACACTGACCGTGACGGATCATTCATCGCTTCAAGTCTTTGCAAAGTAGATTTTTTATAAAAAATGAAGTGAAACCAGCTGCTGCCTGAAGGAAGGAAACAACAAAAACACCAGAATGGTCCTTTAATAAAGAAACTAAGAGAAGTCCAGAAGTCCTGAGGCACATGTACACCGCGTTACATAAAAACAACATAAATCTATACAAGCTCTTCACCTGGAGACTAACATGACGACTTTGTGGCCACAAGTGTGTGGACACCCGAGAATAACGTGCTGCTGAACAGCTGCCACTCTTCTGCTTTCACTTATTTTAATTATCAGTCTTTTAAATCATTTTTCAAACACAAACCCAAAACACTCCAGCTTCTCCAGTGTCAAGCTGCTAATCAATTCAAATCAATCTGGGGCTTTGTTTTAAGGACTCACTGAATTAGTAGATTGACAGAAAATTCATCATTAACTATTTTGATAATAAAGTGTTTTTTAAAGCTACATTTCAGTTTCAGAATCTCAGATGTGAATATTTTCTTTTTTATATGTACAGTAAACTGAATTTTGTCTTTATGAATGCTGTTCGGACAAAACGAGACGTCTGAAGATGACAAGACGACACCGGAAACTGCAACAGACATTGTTCATTTCAGTGATTAATCCTGATAGTAATAGCTGGTCGCAGCCTGAGTGAAAATTACCAATTATATTTTCCCAAAGTTCGAAGTGACGTCATCAAATGTCTTGTTTTGTCCGACCAACAGTCCAAAACCCAAAGAGATTCAGTTACTGGGATAAAAAACAAAAAGAAGAGCAGAAATATTCACATTTCAGAAGCTGCAACCAGATGTTTTTCTTCTTCTTGTTGGAAAAAATGACAAATTTAGATTATCTGATTATCAATTTCCTGTTGATCGTCTCATCTGCGCTTTATTTTGACCCCTTAAAACAAAACAATGTCTGCTTGTAATTTTTCTTGTTTTGTTTGAACCGGAGCTGAAACATTGATGGTTTCAGCTCGAGTCAAAAACAGGAAAAACAGGCTGAAAGGACACTGAAGTTTGTGACTGAGGGTGTCCACATAGTTCTGGCCACATAGCGTGTTGCAGGCAAATGGTGAGCAAGTTTCTCGGTGGTATTAAGGCTTTCTGTCAGTATACGGCTATAATCTCATTAATCGCATATATATATATATATTTGGATTGATATGTGTTTATAAAGCAGCACAGCGGCGTTTCAGAGGAGCCTCGGCCGCATTAAAGCTGAGAACCAAAGCTTCTGTCGTTTCTTTTCTCTTCTCATGAGGAGACGAAGAAGACGAAGAAGACGAAGAAGAAGAATAAGAAGGTAAACAGACGTGTTGAAGAAAGAACAAACAACGAAACAGACAGATTCAGACTTTTCATCCACACTAAACTGTAAACGCTGGATTCTGTTTGACAGGTAACAGACAGACGGGTGACAGATGTGTAACAGACAGACGAGTGTCAGACAGACGGGTGACAGACAGACGGGTGTCAGACAGACGGGTGACAGACAGACGGGTGACAGACGAGTGTCAGACAGACGGGTGTCAGACAGACGGGTGACAGATGTGTAACAGACAGACGAGTATCAGACAGACGGGTGACAGACGAGTGTCAGACAGACGGGTGACAGACGAGTGTCAGACAGACGGGTGACAGACGAGTGTCAGACAGACGGGTGACAGATGTGTAACAGACAGACGGGTGTCAGACAGACGGGTGACAGACAGACGGGTGTCTGACAGACGGGTGACAGATGTGTAACAGACAGACGGGTGACAGACAGACGGGTGTCAGACAGACGGGCGGATGGAGGTAACTATGTGAAGATGAGGCCGGCCTCGTTGTAAACCTGGAAGACCTTCTCGATGGCGTTGACGTACGCCGCCGTCCGCAGGTCCAAACCCAGGTTGTACTTATTGGCTGTTCGCATGATTTGCTGCATGAGAGGGAGGAAGGGGGGAGGAGGGAGGGAGGGAGGACGTAGAGAAGGAGGCAAGGAGGGAAAATTAAGAGGCGAGGAAGGAAGCAGGATATTGAATATGTAACATGTTTCTATCTGACAGTTCATGCAAATGTTTCTTTGCTGAATGTTGAATTGTTGAACATGACAGGACAGGATATGTGTGTGCATGCATGTGATAGTGTGTGTGTGTGTGTGTGTGTGTGTGTGTTACCCTGGCAGAGCGCTCCATGGTGTAGGCCAGACCTGAGTGAACAATGTCCTTCTCAGACGCTCCCTGCAACCAAAACCCATGTTTACAACACCACAGAAGAAGAAGCTGCAGCAGTACATTAGGTGGTAACAGTGTGTGTGTGAGTGTGTGTGTGAGTGTGTGTGTGAGTGTGTGAGTACTCACAGCGACTCTGGCCTGAAACTCAGAGGTGGGGACGATGGGAATGGCACCGCCATGTTTCCCAAACTTCCTCTCTAAACTCTCCTGGACCGACACTGGAGGGGGAGAGAGAGGGAGAGAGGGAGGGAGAGATTTTAAACTACAAATCTACATTTCTCTATTTTATGTATATACTTCTAACAGCACAGTCAGAATTCTTTGTAATTTGTGTTTTTTAACACATGCTTTGGCAGTGTAAATGTCTGCTTCCCATGCTAATAAAGATCTTTTTAATTGAACAGAATTGAATTGAGGGCGAGAGCGAGGAGGAAAGTAACCCTTGTTACACAGAGATCCAAAGCAAACTGCTGCTATCGGACGGGATCGAACTCTCTTTGGGTTTGGGACAAAATATGACATCTGAAGATGTCCACTTTGGGCTTTTTAAAGAAGAAAAGTTATATTTTAATCGAGAAAATAAAAAAGTAAAAAAGTTAGTTTGTTGCAGCACTAGACAAATACATTTCCTACAGCGGCATCACAGTAAAAGCCTCCTGCTGGTTTTCTAGTGAGACACAATGTGGAGCAGCAGCAGACTTATTACTGATAACTGGCTGAAGGCGATCAGTAAACAAATATACATTTATAACTGATTTACAGTTGACGATAACGTGTAGGACAAGTATCGTGTCTGTCAGTGAAACTGTGTATTTACTCATTATTACACCGTATTTCCAGTGTTTTCCAGACTGTCGTCACCATGGAAACCACTGCAGCCTCATCCTACTGTTGATTGGACAGAAATGAGTTTCACTCACTGAGCAGGTGGTAGTTGGAGTCTCGCTCGTACTTGAAGGTGAGTCGACCGTAACTGACGTGATTCAGATTCTTCAACCACTCGAAGTATGAAACTGTCACACCGCCAGCGTTCAGATACATGTCCTGACAGAGGAGAGAGGACACGAGGACACGAGGAGAGGAGACGAGGGAGGACACAGAATAAAATGAATGCCTGTGAAGCTGAAAACAGAATAAAACACAAGTTCCATTCACATTTTTATCTCTTCATCAGAGAAAGCGCCCACTGACCGGGATAACCATGACGTTTCTCTCCAGGAAGATGCGGTCGGCTTCGGGCGTGGTCGGACCGTTGGCTCCCTCTGCGATGATCTGAAAGCAGCACAGACTCAGTTCACTGAGGCATGATGGGAAAACAGGCCAGCAGAGACAGGCGCTGTGTTGACCAGATTACTGTCAGGTTTCTGCAGTAATGGAGAATAATGGGGACAACTTGGACACGTTTACACGTAACCAGGTTTTTGTTTTTTTACATGTGATATATTAACTTGCAATGTTTATATATGTGAGAAAGACCACAATTGGTATAAATTAATCTATTGACGTATCATTGAGTCTAAATTGATTCTTCAAACTGTTTTTGATGATCAAAATTGTCAATTATCTGCTGATCGAGTTATCAATCGTGTGTGTGTGTGTGTTACCTTGGCCTTGATCTTGTGTGCATTACTCTTGGTCAGCTGTTTCTCGCTGGCGGCGGGGATCAAGATGTCACAGTCGGCCTCCAGGATGTTTCCTTCGTATGGCGTTGCGTTCGGGAAGCCAACGATGGTCCCGTTGGCCTGGAGACAGAAATGAACAAAAATTCGGTAAGTTAGTTTGATAGATCGAATTGAAATTTCAGTGTCACATTAACTAAAAACAAAGGAGGCAGGTGAGAAACAAGTACAATTCAGAGGTCAAATTATATACAATAATTAAAATAAATAGAACGTTAACTTGGTTTATTAACCAATCAGGTTTCATCCTGCTGCCTCCCTCTTCTGTTTGATTCATATGAAGAGTTTGACATTAAATCACAAAACTAAAAACTAAGTGCTTATATAATGAATAATATAATAAAGAACTGAGACTGCACTGTAGTAACACTGTTACTCCAGCAGGTGGTGTGAGAGATTTATTAATCTATCACCAGTACTGACCAGTCTGTAGTCCTGTTATTAATCTATCACCAGTACTGACCAGTCTGTAGTCCTGTTATTCATCTATCACCAGTACTGACCAGTCTGTAGTCCTGTTATTCATCTATCACCAGTACTGACCAGTTTGTAGTCCTCCAGCTCTTTGGGGTCGATGCCGTTGGGGTTCCAGATGTTTCCGTCCATTTCTCCGACTCCGACGCACTTTGCCCCGAAGCGATGAAGGTAACGCATTGAGTGGAGTCCCACGTTACCGAAACCCTGCAGACACGACAGAGGGAACGTTAACATGAGTGAACACCTCTGACCTGTCCTCTAGCGCCACAAACAGGTAACATTTTTCTCTTTTATTGAAATATCTCACGTCGATCAATAAGAATAACTTTGATTCTCTTCAACAATACTTCCTTTGGTTTAGGGCTGCAACAAACGCTTATTTTCATCATCGATTAATCTGTCGTTCATCTTCTTGATTAATGGATTAATTGTTTAGTCTCTAAAATATCAGAAAACAGTCCAAGTCTTCAAATGTCTTGTTTTGTTTGATCCAAAATATTCAGTTTACTGTGAAATAAAACAGAAAAACCTCACGATGGATGAAGTGGAACCAGAGAAACGTTTTTTGCTGATTCATTTTCTGTCAACCAACTAATCAATTAATCGACTAATTGTTGCAGGTCTAGTTTGGTTTATGATCAAATAGCAGCAGAACTAAAGCCATCAGCATCAGCCTCCGCTGTGCTCAGCTCTGAGCACCAAAGTAAGTTTAATCAACATTTAAAACGTCAGAGCCGAGCAGTGAAAACACTCCAATACTCACGGCTTCATGTTTGTCTGACGCTGTCAACCTCAAACTGTGTGTGTGTGTGTGTGTGTGTGTGTGTGTGTGTGTCGTGTTTCATACACTCTGATTTAACCCTTTAAAACCCCTGGACATAATTTTATATTTTTGCCAACTCTGAGCTTATTCTTTCCGTCAGTATCAAGTGTTTTACATCATATGATTCAGGGGAACTTGGTGCAGAGTATCATGCATCACCTTTGTGTGAGCACCATATTTAACATAAAAGATTAGGGTATTAACATTACGCCTACATGTATAACTACCAGACTCACGAGTGTCTAAGTAACTAAGTATATTTACTCAAGTACTGTACTTAAGTACAAATATGAGGTACTTGTAGGTTACTTTTCTTTTCATTTCATGCCACAGGATATTGTTATAAACCAAACCAAGTGAACAAATTTAACGTGGACCTGTTCTGCAGGAAAAATGACTAACTGCTAGTTAGTCAGAGAAGACGCTGTTTTGCTTCCTGTGTGTTGTGATGAGTGTTATTCGGAGGGGATGGTACCTGTGATTGTGTAATTAGTTGTTGCTCCACAATTTTCCCACCTAAAGATGCCACTAATAGTTTGGCATTAGAGCCAAACATTACATGCTTCCAGCTGTTTTTTTCTTGGTCTAACATCACATTAATCTGCACTGTTGTTGGTTGTGTTTGGTGCTTCACACCCAAACGACTCATCGAGGATGATGAGGATGTAGCGGACCTGGATGACGAAGGTCTTGTCCTGGAAGCCGGGACACATCCCCAGCTGGCTCATGTAGGCCGCCTCGTTGATGAAGTTCTCGATGCCGTGGAAAACTCCTCTGCCGGTGGCGGAGATCCGGCCGTGGATTCCTCCCTGACTGATGGGTTTCCCGGTGACGCAGGCGTGAGCGTTGATGTCCTGAAGGAAAGCAGAAACGGACAGATGAACAAAAAGAACATTCAAGGAGGCTTTTTTTCTACAGTTTCTAAGATATTTAAAGCATGTTAGAAACACTGCAAGCAGCCTACAAATCCACAAACACAAACACACGACAGTCGTGTCCCATTTCAGGTTCCACCTCCTTCAAAGTCCGAAAATTATGACAGAAATGTAACGAGAACTGAACAAGCATTGAGTCACTTGTTTGTTAAGTAACTTAACACTAGAGAAACTATTAAATAAGTGACTCAACAGATAATTAATTGGTAACAATTAATGATTTCAGCTTTCCAGAAGTGAATAGTTTCAGATTTTCACGTTCTTATATGGTAATAAACTGAATTTCTTTGGGTCCTCGCAGGTAACGGTTCAAATGGACTGTTGGTCAAATAAAAAAGACATTTAAAGACGTTTGTACTCTGGGTAATTATAATTGGCATTTTTATATTATTTTGGCATTAAGCTGCCGATTATCATCAAGATTAATCCCTTAAATCCATAACATGTCCAAAAATAGTGAAAAATGCTTTTCCAATGAACACTGTAGACTGGGACAGAATCAGCTGACAATTTAAAAAAGTGACAGTACGTATAATTTTGAGCTAAAAACAGTGGATTTATAGTTAAAAAAGGCTGCAACCAATATTTACTTGTTCACAGTTTACAGACCAAACCATTGATTGATTAATCAAGAGAATATTTTGAGTAATTGTCATTGATTGATAAGGATAATAATTGTTAGTTGCAGCCAACTCACTTTATTATTATTATTATTATTGTTATGATAAAGTTCAGGTCTCAGTCGGTATTCGAACTTCTTCCCTTTTCTTTACAGAGAAAATCCAGAAATTATGTCCTCAAGACCAAAAAACAAAGAAACTAACCAATCTGTGATGAACCTGTGACACAGAAGCTGGAAATCCAGATATTATCAACAGTTTCTGGTGGTCGTCTGAAATTCAACTGTAACGGCTTAAATACGATGATATCAGACGATTCTGTAAACCACAGATTAGATTCAACAACCAGATCCACATGTTCACGTGTCCAACACTTTGGTTTATGGCCAAATACCTGTTTAGGCCGACCTTCCTCTTGGTTTGAATTCATTGTATGTGAAGGCGACACAGTCGGTGGATTGTCAGTGAACTTAGCTGCTGGGAAACGTTAAACTTTACGATTAAGTTTAAATCCTCCGTCTGACCACACCTTTCCAAGGAGGCGGAGCCTGAATCAGGACACAGGTAAAGACAGACAGTACACTCCTTCCTACGTCCCAGGTACCAGCAGAAACCAAGATGAGCACTACTAAGCAGGGTTTCCCACAGACAAACCCAGGGACTCCCAACCAGCCCGGACCAGCTGAACCTGCAGACCCCAGCAGATTCACAGAGGAGGAGCTTTACCTTGGACACGGGCCCCGAAATTAGCAGGATGAGCGGGTCATTCTGCCGACAACCAACAACAACAGCTGTGATTTCAAGTGTGAAGCAAAAGACTTTTCCTGCTGTTCTGAGTTCACTGACTATACCACAGGGTACAAGTACAACATCACACGGCCCCAAAGCTGCTGAAATACACCCGAAGACCAAAAGTGGACAAAGTCAACTTTCAAAGATCCACCTCCAACTTCAGCTGCAGGATAACGCGGTCGGAGGCTCTGTCCGGGGTTTTCTGACTCAAACCGAGGCAAAGCTTCCTCTGAGTTAATTCTGAGGTTAATTAGTTGGCCGTGTTATGATATTGAATATCATACAGGTTGTATTACTGCAGATATCTTCAGGTTTCGGTACAGGCGACAGGCGCCTTCAAATTCCAGGAAATGCAGGAACAACTCTGTCTCTGAGTGGACGTTTCCTACTGCTTCTGTCTTTTCTTAGTTTTCTTCTTCTTGGTTGTGAGGAGGCCGTGATCCGACCACTGCCTCATCGAACAGCTGTTAACATGCATGTGTGTCAGAAACACAGGAAGTGAAAGGGCAGCGAGGAAAACAAAAACAACTGCAGCCTATAAGCACTTCCTCTGTTGCCACGGTAACAGGTAAAGTCGGGAGATTGTTTGGGCTGCAGAAACTTCAAGAAGTTTGATTCTACAATGACTGACAAAACAAAAGCAAAAAAACTCTTTTCTAATAAAGATTGAGAAAAAAAATCATAATTTAATGAGAATAAAGTCAAAATGCCTGGAAGCTCAAATGTGCACCTGTGATCCAGTCAACCTGTAAGCAGAAGATATGACTCGAAGAAACTTATTCCATGATGACTTTTCTCTCGAAATACTGTTTTCCTCGTAATATGATGACCTAATAAAAAATGTCCTTAACACTCTTTCAGATGGTGGTGTTTTTCTGTCAGTGACGACCCAGCAAGTATTGCAACGCTGTCTGAGCGTCCTCGCAGGTAACGGTTCAAATAGTTCCCAAATTAAAGTTTAAGCCGGGACGTTTCAGCGCTCATCAAAAGAACTGTTTAACTATTCTTTAAATGTCCCTGCATACAGCTGTGGTTCACACACCAGGACAGCAGCCGAGGAGGAAAGACTTCCGCCTGCACGGAGGACATTTCAACTCTACGTTGCTTTTCAAACTAAGCTACACTACACATTTTTTTATGTCGCCTGTATCATCTAAAGTAAGATTTATTCTGTTCTCATAGTTTTAATCCAGATCAGGAGTCAGCGCTCGGACTTACATAGTGTCCCATGGTGGTGGCGAAGGTGTCTGCGATCCAGGACATCTCCCTCTCCCCGGTGCTCATGTCCGGAGCAGGAACATCGATGCCTGGTCCTGCAGAACCACAGCGACACCACGGAGACATCAACAAAACAACGGGCTCAAAGTTAACGTGAGTACATCTGATGCTCTCTGACTGAGACGGACACAACTTTCTCTGCTGTGTTGTTGGACAGTGGTGGAAGAAGTATTCAGATCCTTTACTGCAGTTAAGTACTGATACGCACTGAAAATACTCCACTGCAAGTAAAAGTCCTGCATTCAAAACCTTTCAGCTGATCCCAGAAGGTCTGAAACAGTTTATTGAGCTTCAGAAGGAGAATTTTCTTAGCACATAAAGGATCTTTTGGTACTTTAACTATATTGTAATGCTGATACTTTTGCACTTTTACTGTAAGTCAAATTTTGGATTCAGGACTTGAACTATGAGTATTTCGTCTCTGTGTTTGCTGAAGTAAAAGACTGGAGTACTCCTCCAGTACTACTTGTGATAAACAGTGAGTGGCCGTGCCGTTGTGCTGCTCTGCTGTGTTTGAGGTCGTTCACTCACCGATGAAGCCTTTCTTAGCGAGCTCGATGGTGAATCTCCTGGTGATTTTCTCAAGCTCAGTGTCCTAAAAACACACAAAAACAAGAACAGATTGTTAGTCCGGGAGCTTTGGAGCTCCTGGTAGGTGGATTTTTGAATTCTGGACCGAGCCAGGCTAGCTGTTTCCCCCTGTTTCCAGTCTTTATGCTAAGCTAAGCTAACCCCGCCCTGACTCCATGTCTGTACTGAACACAGACATGAGACCGATTCCCATCTGAACATTTCACTATCAGAAAGAAGGAGAATAGGAGTCTCGATTTTTAAATTGTTAAATTTATCCTTTAAACAGGGTTTCTGCAACATTCTCCCAATTTAAGACTTTTGAAGACCAAACTAAAGGTGATTTAATACCTGTGTGTGTGTGTGTGTGTGTGTGTATGTATGCATGTATATATATTTATTTATATTAAAAGAAAATCATTTACTTTTTGAAACCTCAGGCCTTTTTAAGGAAACTGAATTAAATGCTTTTAAAGACTTTCTTGATGAAGTCACACTGAGATTTTTTTTAACCGCATTTGATTTGCTTTGTATTTAAATGGATTATAATTCCTGGAATTCCTTCATGTGAAAAGGTCAGAGGTCAGCCGGCGTCACAGAACTGCACGGGTGAAGGCTGGTCTGTTTTTCAGCACAGAAAATGGAAAAGAGCAACGGTCAAGCAAACATTTACAACCCCCCGGAAAGAGAGAGAGAAAGTCATTGACTCATCATGTTGGAGAGCGACTCTCCGCCAGCTGATGGCTCAGCATTTCCTGTGGGGGGGGCACAGTGTTATCAGCAGTTAAAGGAACATGCTGCGGTTATTTCACATGGTCTGTGGCCCCTCTCAGCAGCAGGAGTGCAGCTCATCATGAGGCCTCAGTTCTCCTCCAACACTCTCCTCTCTACTGATAATTAGCATGGTTACACCATCAGGTTTAGGGCTGCCACTCCCGATTATTGTCATTATCCATTAATCTGTCAATCATCTTCTCGATTCATCAATTAAATGGTTACTCTATAAAGAGTCAGAAAACAATGGAAACAGTTTAAGGTGACGTATTCATCCTCTTGACGTTGTTCGACCAAGAGTCTAAAACCCTTAAAACATTACTGTGATAACAGAAAATCCTCCTCACATTGACTAATTGTTGCAAGTTTATGACTAAATATCTGTATAACTAAGGACATCCCCATCAGCCTCAGCTGTGCTTACTGAATGTCCCCACTGGGGATCAATAAGGGTTTATCTCATCTTGCTTTGTGTTTTCATATTTTGGATCTGACTGACATGTTTGATCAGTCTGCCTGTCTTGTACTTGTTGTTTCCTTTCTGCAGCATCAAACTGCTTTTGTTCCTCTACTGTTGCCCAGTGAATCAGATTCAGACGGCATGCTGTGCTGCTCCAAGCCAAACCAATGATTTATAGTGCTGGAGAACAATAAAGCTGTTTCCTCAAATGAACTGCAGACGACGTCCTGAGAATCAGGTCCGGAAATTGTCCAAAAACGGGAGAGTGTCCAAGTCAGACTGGTCCTCACCTACTGGAAATACTCTGTTTTAGGCGAGGGGTGCAGGAGGCAGGACGTGACCCAAAATGGCTGAATCAGACATTAAACGGACTTTGTACTCGGGAGCTCATTTAATGTTCGGTCCAACTGAGTCGGACATTTGCGTTCTCACATGCAGCTCCTCCGGGTGACGTCTAGATAAGTTCAGTGCATGTGTGAAAAGTGAATGTTTAAACTCACAGAGTATTTCTTTGGGTTGATCTTCACTCCAGCTTTGGCTCCACCAAACGGCACATCTGGAACACATCACTTTATTATAATACCAAACACAAACACTTTAAATATTGGCATCTATGTGAGGACTCATTTCTGTTCGGAAATGCATTATGTCAATGAGGGTCCTCAGAAGTATAGAAAGGCGTGTGTGCGAATACTCACCGACGACGGCACACTTGTACGTCATCAGCGAGGCCAGAGCTTTCACCTCGTCTACGGACACGTCTGTACTGTAACGGATACCTGAAACACACCAACAACACGACATCCAGGATTCTTATATTAGTTAAAGACTCTTTAAACAGAGGACCTGGCCCAACCTCATGTCAAGACCTTCTAGTCCACCTCAGGTGCTGTTGAGGTCAGACTTCCTAACAGTCCTAAAATAATTTCTTTCTTCGGTCCAGATCCCGTGGACCATACCATCACATCTTCCCTGTTTCGTGTCCACCCGGAGAACTACTTTATATACAGTCAACTGGTTTGGTCCAGTGGTACTCAACCCACGGGTCGGGCCCCTCCAAAGGGGCACCAGATCAGTCTGAGGGTCATCAGATGATTAATGGGAGAGGAAAGAAGAAGAAACACAGTTCTGAAACACATATCTGTTTTCAGTTTGTGGACTTGTCTCTCATCTTTGATCTTTGGTGGAATATTGGATGTTTGACCTCAAACCGTTTTTTAAATGAAACCATGTGATACGTTTAGAGGGAAAATGTCTCTTTGGAGGAACATCTGGTTCAATTAGTATGAGATGTAGTGGGAGTGTAGAAGCTTCATCAGGCTGAAACAAGCTACAAGTTTCAGTTACGGATGGGAGTTTGATTATTTGAGTGTAAGTCAGAGAGGTTTAGAAGACGTTTGAACCAGGTTTGTTCTGATGCAAAAAATTTGGAGTTAAAGTTTGTCTCCTCTGCTGCAGGAATGAGCTGCATGGAAAATAAAAAAAAAGAGTTCAGTGTGGAGAGAAGCCAACACATGCAGGCCTGTTCACACACATCACTGTAAACACTGCCACAAAATGGCTGCAGCTCAGAAAGACGAATGGAGACACTTCTTCTAGGTTACACTGTGAGACTGAGTTTAAATGTGTTTTAACTGACAGCAGCAGGAGGAAGAGATGGGGGGGGGGGGGGGGAGTTAGGAAGAGAAGAAGAAAGTCAGCAGGGAAAGAAAGACGTGAAAGAGAAGCTGGCGTGAGACGAGTTGTTTATGAAGCCGCGGTGAGTCAGAGAGGGTGTGGTGATCATAACAGGCTCATTTAAAGGAACAGTACAAAGGGCTTTGCTTTGCCCTCATCTGTTACAACCACACCCTTCACTGCCTCTTCCTACACCAACATTTATATTAAGGACGGTTCATCGACTTAATCCACAGAAACTCACCTGATTCTCTACAACTGGTTTTACCAGGACGTGTTTATCAGAAGATGTGGAAGAAGTACTCTGATCTTTTACCTCAGGAGAAGCAGCAAATACACAGAGTAAAAAATATAGTATATTTAATGTGGTTAAAGTACCAAAAGTAAAAGTATTCATGATGCAGAATAATATATCTGATGCTTTTGATTCTAATTATGGATCATGAATGTGTTGATGGAGCTCTTGGTAATGACTTTATATCCTGCTGGTGGCTTGTGAATTTGCCCCGGGATCAATCAAGTCTTATTGATATAATAATATCATAATTTAAAGCTATGATGCAGCTCGATTAAGGAAAAATTTCCAGATCAACTATTTAAAAGCAGTTTTAAACCTGGTCCGGACCAAAGTTCAGAAGCATAAATGTATAAAGAATGAGAGTGCGGGGGGATAATTCGACCCTGTCTGAGATAAAACTTCTGCTGCAGCTTCTTTTTCACACAAACTTCCATCTTTGGTCGACTTAAACTGCTTGGTTTCATCTGGCGATCTTCAGGTGAACTTGTGGAAATACTTTAAATGTTGATTAAAAACAGCAGGGTGTGCCGACCTGAAGACAACCTTAAATAGAGCATTTGGATGGTTGAGTTTGGTGCAGGAAAACCAGGGCAACAATCCAACTCTGAAGCTTTAAAGACTCACAGACCAGCAGCAGTAAAATGTTTAACCAGAGAGACGCTGAACTGAATCCTCTGTCAACCTACTGCTTTCAAATCCAACTCCAAACCTCTTTTTAACTCTATTTTGACTCATCAAATAAAATAAAAGTGTCCACAGCACATTTAAAATCTACATCTAAACACATTTTATTTCATTAAAAAAGAGGAATCTGTTTCTGTCAGACCAACAGACCAGAATCAGTGTGAATAAAAAACAAAAACACGAGCAGATAAGAGCAGCCTTGGTGTGACACACCTGAAAAAACACACAGAGCCTCAGATAACTGCCAACATTACGTCCTTAACGGGATCATTAACAGATGATGGTGCTGAAAAAACAGGTTTTCACATCCCACACACCTAGCCGCTGCCACAAACACACACTACAGCACCACATGTGGATTCATCCACTGCTGAATATAGTCCCCAATAAATGCACTATTTCCTTCTGTTTGATAGAAAACTACAGCGAGCAGCTGTTTTAAACATGAAACTATAAATCTGTAAAGAGTTTTGTTTCTGTAAAGAATAAATATAATATAGACAGTGGTGGAATTTAACTAAGTACATTTACAACTTTGAGGTACATGTAGTTCAGTATCTTCTTCTTATGCCTCTTTCTACTTCTAATCCACTTCATCTTTACAACTTAATAAATGGAGATTTTTACACAAAACACATGAAGAGTTTCTAAAACATGAAGTTTGGTTTTAAATGAAACTCCAACAGTTTGTCCAGCTGACAGCATCAGTCATTAATCAGTGAGTGGACTGACAGAACATGAAGCTGAACTCTTGTGATGATGGTTGGACTCATTTTTCCTGTAAAATCATTTCCTGGCTGCAGCTTCTCAGATGTGAAGATTTGCTGCTTTTCCTTTGAATGATTTGAATCATGTGAATGTGTTTTAATAATGTTGAGCTTTGGACTGTTGGTTGGACACAACAAGCATTGTGAAGGTGTCACTTTGGGCTCTGGCTCATTGTGACGCCATTTCTCACTATTTTCACTATTGTTACAAAGCAAACGATCAATGGATCAATGGAGAAAATAATCAGCAGATGGATCCAGAATGAAAATAATCATCAGCTGCAGTCTGATACCATACAATTTACAGGGTGTATTAGTTCTTTCACTGCAGTAAAGGGTCTGAATACAGAGTAACTCCAGACTGTAAATACAGATGGCGACGATTGGATTTAAAAATCTAGAGAACAACTTCAAACCAACAGTGAAGGCAGTCTTCTGAAGGTCCTGCTAACTACCAACTTTACTAAAAACAGCTCAAGAGCAGCAGCAGCAGGGTTCACCAGGATCAGTTACCTGCTGGACAGTCACCTCCTGGGCTGAAAAACTGACAACAGAACAAACACAGTTAGTCATTACTGCTGCTTTAACCGTTATATGTTGTTCACTGTCACAATCAGAACTCTGCAGCTTCACCCAGAAAACAGGACTCAGGAGAAATCAAAGCCCTGAAACTAAAACTGCAGAAAGTTAGGGAGGTTTACAGCCCCTTGTGTTTGTAAAGCTGATAAATAAATGTAGTGGATTAAAAGAATAATATTTACTCTGAGATGCAGAAAAGCAGAAAGAGAAAATAGCAGAAAAAGGAAATTTTCATTTAAAAAGGACCTCAAAATTGTAGTTCAGTACTTGAATAAATGCTGCCCTCAGTATGAGTAGAAACACGGCAGCTACAACACAAACAGGAGACAAACAGGAAAAATGAGACACAGAAAATTAATTCTGTCTCGGATCAAGTCTGCGGTGTTCAGACCAGAATTAAAGGTTTTTACTCCGTCAGTCGGTGCCTACAGTAAAAATCAAAAGGCGTATTATTGCCTCCACAGCCCCTGCTGCTACTGCTGCTACAGTTATTGGGAGTTTTCCAGATCAAGAACAACCACAGTTTGACCTGCAGCCAGATTTCTTCCTAAAATGAGCCTCAGTCTGATGATGCACTGGTGTCCCTTTGAGCCGTGAGCAGCGTCTTGAAGGATTCCTGGGAACATCCGGTCGCTGCTGTCGAGGAAACCACTACACACTTATCTGAGTTTGGTTCAGACGAACACGGACATGAAATATAAACGGACTAAAACAGGTCCTCCAAATGTAAAATAAGTAAGTTATTTGTCTACATGTGTCTCGTGTGTGATGACGGTTCACTTGTTCCTTTGAACTTTTCAACGTCTGAGACATCCTGCTGACAAACCAACGTTAAATATATATCAGAGAGGAGATAAACCCGTCCAGAGGCTGAGTAGGAGAAAGTATTCATCGATTTAAACGTACAAACAGACGACACAGGTTTAAACTGGGTCAAACCATCATTTTCAAACAGTCTTCTGACTGTCATCAGGATCAACCTGCCGGGTTTCCCTCTGTGGACGCCCTGCACAGTGTTGGAACTCGTCCAGAGACACATCACATATATATTTCTGACATAGAAATCCCTCTCCAGCTGCAGCAGCTCACATGTCGTCTCCATGCTGAAGGTCCCTGTGGTCTCGATCATGTTGGACTAACTAATGGGGACCATTGGACATCAGGCTCAGACTGACCTCGGATCTGCAGCATCACTACAGAAAACTACCTGCAGAACACAGCAGAGCCTAAATGAAGAGCTGGATTTGTGACCCTTGGTGGATGCAGTACGTGTACTTTCTGTATTTTATTTCTGTAACTTTAAGAAATATCTTGTTTCTGGTGTGATTATAGTAAACGGCCGTGGAAACTCCCTCCCATGGATCCAGTAGACTTCCTGTTCAACCAGTTATCCAATGAGGGCTGACCTGCTGACTGTATGTGTGTTTGTCCATTCTGACTTTGATGAAGACACGTTAGTAAAGCAGTCAGTGAGCTCCTCTTCCTCACTCCCCTCTGGTGTTTTCTGTCCTCCTGTTTCTAATTATTTTAATGAGGATCAATGTAAATAATATGGTTTTACAGCATTTACTTCAAACTTTGGTAAAACAATTCTGCTTTTTCTAGTGATTTCAACCCAGACATTTGATTTTATTATTTGTATCTTTTAAAGTTTTAAAATTTGGATCACAGTGAAGATTTATGGAGCCAAGTGAACTTTAAAAAAGTTTGGTTAACATGGACCGATGTTGGAGATGTTCCTCAATGAAAAAATTATGTTTTTGTAACTTAACTAACACGATAAATCTGAGTCCAAAACTGCTCTCAGATCAGAGTAAAAGACTTTCTGTCTCAGGCAGATGCAGAAAAACTTAAACATGCATTAATATTTGCAGACTACCTGCAGACTGCAGCTAATCGAAAACTCTGCTACCAGAATCCTAACAAAAAACACGTTTAATCACCTCACACCTCTGCAGTGGCTCCTTGTCTATAATGACTGTTTACTCCACTACATTCTTTGGGCAGCTTTAGTTAGATTGTGGATTTAGATTTGGATTATTATTACAAAATATAATCAACTACTGTGACATATCACCTCTTATTACAGGCGAAACTAGCAGCAGGACATAGTCATTAAAATGAGCTCCACCTTCAGCAGCTGCAGCATTAAAGTGAGCAATCAAATATCAATAATATGACATATATATATTATTCTGCATCAGGAGCAATTTAAGGATGTTTGGATGTCAACAGACGAAAGAAACATGTGGTCGGATTGAGAGACAGCAACAAAAAACAGACGAGACAAAGAAACCAGCACACTTCAGTACAGAGTGTGTAGTTCAACACACACACACACACACACACACACAGTCAGCATTCCTGTCGGGGGAGGAAACCTCGCCCCCTTAAAACACACTAAACCTGCTCGACGCCACATTCGACATGTACAGAACCACATGTATTACACAACACAACACAACACACAGACACACACAGAGACACACACACACACACACACACACACACACACTTCAGTTGGTGCTTTAGACTCCAACATTGACTCTGAAGGTTTCTGTAGCCGTTACATCAACAAGGACAGAACGGCTGCCGTTAGTTAGCCCACATATTAAAAACATTCATTAAGAATATTTTAGACCAACATTAGTGTTGCTGCTCAGAAATAAACTCAGTTTATCTTAATCAGTTTCAGATACAACAAACCGATCATTACTGAGAATCCTTATAACTCTCAATGATTGACGACAGCTCCTGTCAATTCAGTGGATCTCAAACTTTGGAAATCAATAAAAAGGTTTGGGAAACCTGTAACTGAATAAACCAACCTGACTTGTTGTGAAATCACATCTACAACATGACTTTCACATGTTACTGCAAGTCAAACCTCCCAAACTGCTCAGTTTCAGACACTAAACTAGAGCTGAAACGATTCGTCGATTAATCGACTGAAAGAACATTGATCCACTACTATGTCTATAAATTGATCAATCGTTCTTTAGTCATTGTTAATGCAAAATAGCTTCTCACATACTCAAATATGTTTCACTTTAAGGACGTTGTTCTTGGAAGTTTTTCCATTTCATAGACTGAACATTAAGTTCGATTCAAATAACCTGCAGGTTAATCAATGATGAAGATCATCTGTGCATCTTGTGCCGTCGTGTCCGAATGAATCTCGCTAACATGAAGTGTGACGCTGGCATCAGATGCCTCCGGCTGGGTTTTTGTTCCCGCCTGGATCAGATTGAATCAGCTCCAAGAGTTCGAGTCCTTACGCAATCATGTGACACAAAACAACAAAAAGTGTCCATCACAGTTTCCCAGAGTCACAGGTGACGTCGCAAAACCCCCCAAAATCTCTTCATAACCATACGAACGCAGAAGAGCAGAAAATGCTTTCCTGGCGGAGCTGAAACCTGATTTTACGGCTGATAAATGAGACAGTGAACTCCTCCTCAGGTCTAATGTGCCTTAGAAACAATTAATAATCACTTTGAACTTTCCTTTAATGTTTTACAGTATCTGTTGGTCTCATGTGAAACACTGCAGCACCCTTTCATTATCTTATATCCATATTGTCATAAATATTTGTACTATAAAACGTCCTCAGTATTTACAGTCCTTCCCTCTGATGTTTCCTCCTTCAGTGTCTTATAATGCTGCTGTTTATTACCTTTAGTGATGTTACGATGTTCCTGTCACACCTCCGGCCTTGTGCCAGTTTCACCTTATTATCCTTAACATGTTGTAACACTTTATTATTTCTGTCCTCCTCCTACAGCAGCTGTGTCTGTCCCACTGCAACACAACTCTTATAATACTTCTATTAACTTCTTATGACATTTATGTTTCTTTACTTTCACCTCCCAGCTCCGGTTATGTTGCCGTTTATCTCCTTTCAGTCTCATCATTATTTATTATTTCTGATACTGATGACCTGATCCTCCTAATTGATTAATTGACCAATAGTCAGTCAGGGTGGACAAGTACTCACATCCTTCAATACATGCATGTAAAATACTTTATTACAAGTTAAAGTGCTGCATTCAAACCCTCTTTGAGTATTAGTATTACCAGCAAAATGTACTCTCTGTTTGGTCATTTTACCTCTTTGGGTCTCAGTTCATCTTATAAATGAAATCACCTGAGAGTTTAGAGGGGAAGTCGCTGTTTGTTGGAACTGAGAAAAACTTTAAATCTACTCACTGCTCTTATATAACACGGCTTCATCCTCCTGTATGTTTAATGTAAAATCTTATTCTGTGAAGCAACTAAAGCTGCCAGATGAATGTAGTGCAGTAAAAAGTACAACCTTTACTCTGAGATGTGGCATAAAAACGGAAATACTCAAGAACAGTAAAAGTTCCTCAGATTTGTACTTGAAATTCAATATAAAGAATAACAATAATACATATAAATAAATGTGCTTAGTAACTTCCACCACTACAGTAAAATATTCTTCTAACTCCTGATGTTCCTGTCCTACAGTTGCGCAGTGTGCGGGTCCCGTGCGGTCCCGTGCGGTCCCGTGCGGGGCTCACCTCCCTTGCAGGGTGTCCGGTGCTGGCTGTGCTGGGCCCGGTAGCCCTCGATCACCTCCCACTCTCCGTTGTCCTTCTTGATGGGGAAGCTGACGCTCAGGACGTGGTTACACGGCTTGATGATCCTGAGGATCCCGCGGACCCGCTTCCTCTTCTGCTCGGGGCTCTCCCGGGTCTTCAGGCCCTCCACCAGCTTGTCCTCCACGATGGCGGCGCCCCGGTCGAAGAAGCCCTCCACCATGGTGAAGAAGTTCGGGTCGTCGTCCAGGTCCACGGCCTGGCTGTAGCCGCGGTACCGCAGCACGGAGGCGGACGCCGGGAGAACCGAGTCGGCGGCGGCGGCGGCGGCGCTGCCCGAGGCCAGGACGCGGCCCGCTCCCCGGGTGAGAATCTCTCCGAAGTACCGGAACATTTTGAGGTTTTTAAGGAGAACCGTCCCCGGAGCAGAGCGGACCGAGTGCGGGAAGCCGAGGAAATGCAGCGGGGAATACGAAAAGTTTCCCCGGAGCCGCGGCTCCTCCTCCGGCCGCCCCTTCCGTTAACGGCCCGCCGCGTCACAGCTGCGCACGTGCCCCGCGCGCTTCTGACCCGACACGCGACGACACGCACGAGACGCGTCGGGACCGTCGCGTGCGCCGAGCCTCGGTAAAACCGGTAAAACCGTTGAAACCGTGTTTATTCACTGTAACACGCAGAAAGCTGCGCCGAACGGAGCCGAAGACCCGCAGAGCGCCGGTCACACCGCAGACGTGTTTATTTCAACTTACTGGAATTGGTTTTAACGTATTTTACTGTTTCCGGCTTTAAGCTAAGCTATGCTAAGCTAGCACGCGAACAAACAGAGCTTCCGGTTACAACATTCAAAATAAAAGCATAAAGCGATAAAACTGTTCAAGCTTTGCAGAGAAATATTTTTACTGTGTGTGCGTTTGTTTGTGTGAGTGTGTGTATGTGTGTGACTGTGTGTGTGTGTTTGTGTGTGACTGTGTGTGTGTCTGTGTCTGATTGTGTGTGTGTGTGTGTGTCTGTGTCTGATTGTGTGTCTGTTTGTGTGTGATTGTTTGTGTGTGTGTGTGTGTCTGTGAGTGTGTCTGAGTGTGTGTGAGTTTGTGTGTGTCTGAGTGTGTGTGAGTTTGTGTGTGTCTGAGTGTGTGTTTGTGTGTGTGTGTGTGTGTGTCTGAGTGTGTGTTTGTGTTTGTGTGTGTGTGTGTGAGTGTGTGTTTGTGTGTGTCTGAGTGTGTGTGTGTTTGTGTTTGTGTGTGTGTGTGTGTGTCTGAGTGTGTGTGTGTGTCTGTTTGTGTGTGAGTGTGTGTGTGTGTGAGTGTGTGTCTGAGTGTTTGTGTGTGTGTGTCATGGGGAGGTTTTAAATGTCTTCTCCTCTAAACTTAGAGTCGTCGGTCATTAAATGAGACAGTTTATATCGTCTGTCTGGCTCATATACATCAGCTCTAATCAACTCACTGCATGTTTTATTGCCAAATAATATCAGTAAAATATCTGAATAAAATCTCAAAAATATCTGAAAAATATCCCCCAAATATATTAGTCTAATATCCCCAAATTATTATAATATATAATTATATATAACTGGTAAATAAAAATGATGAGATGGTGAATACAAATTCAGATTTAAGTCAACATTGTCATTAAATAATAGGTGTGATCACCTTCGACACTGAGGAGGATGATGATGATGACCGGCGCAGGTTTCATCTTTGTCTCCTCAGTAATCTGGTTTCAGTCCAGGTGAAAGTTGTGTCAGCGCCCCCCACAGGCTGCAGTGTTCATTACAGCCACAGTTTGAACAAACAGCATCCTGATGAGTGACAGAAATCAAGGTCCACTTACTTGGTTTTCAGTCCCAGTTCATGGTCTTCCTGGGCAGTTGTCATGGAGACAGCCAGCTGTCATCACGTGATAACAGGTGATAACAGGTGCCCATGTCTACTGAGGAAAACTATCAGATGTGACGAAAAGCTAGTGAGTAGATGTTTAGTTCATTTTCTTTTTGTTAAACTGTTACCACGGTTACGAATATGACCCACGGTCATCATCAACTGTAAATGTATTGATTGGTCCATACACAAACTAGAATCGTGTCCGGGTCCAGATAAGACTGATGTGAAAACCTCTGTTTTCCTCACCGCCACCTCCCCCAGCATCCTGCCGTCTGATTGGTGGAGCCGTGGCGAGTCAGCTGCTCTGTGTGGTTATTGTTCCCAGCTGTGAAACACACACATGACGGATCCATGTTCTGCCCCCCTCTCTGTGATCCGTTTCTGCAGAGTCATGGTTGTGTCTGAATCGGACATTTTGTTCAGTTTGACTTGAAACACCAGAGAGACGTTTAAGCGTCCAGCTGTTGTTATGGGACACGTCTGAAAATCACCACTTTCTCCTGTGGAGTCTGGTCCCTTCAGTCCGTTCTTCTCTTTAAGAGATAGATTTGTGTTAGTGCACATTCACTGTATGAATTAACGTGAGTTACTACAGAACTTTATATTAAAGTAGTACGTGAGATTAAAAGTGTCATTACAAGGCTGACCTGACAGAGACGGCACCAGTTCACAGACAGATCACTGTTCATACGACCAGAAAAACACAGAATGGAAACATTTTCCGTTTGCTTCTATTGTTTGTTTTTACTTTGCAGCCTTGAACTTTGCTTTATAAATAAAGATCATAACTTTTAATATTATATTAAAGGAATACTTTGACATCATAGGAAATGTACTTACTTGCTTTGTTGCTGAAGGTTCAAATGAAACAAACGAGACGTAACGTTTTACCTGTGAGCTTAGTCTTTGTGCTAAGCTAAGCTAACTGGCTGCTGTCCGATGTACACATCTGCTCATACATCTGGGTTGGTCCTATATTCATTTATTAAACTTTACAAGTTGATAATCAAGTCTGAATGAAGCATTACAGTATTATTAATTAATTAATTAATTGGTTTATCAGAATATCAGATTAAAATGACAAAGTTCTGGACATCATGCAGAACAGTAATAAAAATAAAAAAAATATTAATGCTATTGAACATCATACAGGACACCATTATATGATATTATACTTAATTAAAACATGCAGCACAGAAGCACATAATAAACAACAAAGCAATGAAATTAATATTAATGTTAATGGAAATGAGAACTTAATGTTTGGGCCTGTTAACCAAAACCTGCTTCTTTAAATTTTATGTCTTACATGAAGCTTAATTCTGTTTAAACTGAATAATTTTGACCTGAATGAATTTCCGTACTTTCCTCCTCAGCAGCATGTGTGACCGGCCGAGGATCCACGTCTTCCTTGGGGCCCCTCCTCCCTCCTCCGGCCCAGCCTTGGTGTCTGGAGCTGGGGAGGAGGGCGAGCGGCGTCCCCCTGTCGACTGGAGACACCTGGAGCTCACCTGGCAGGACGGACGTCTGAGGCCTGCAACAGGTGAGGCGTTCAGGGACCCAACAGGAAGGACAGAGAAATGATGTTTGAATTTAAAATGCTGGTTGATGGAATTTATTTACATTTATAATTTATTAGTTTTTTATATTACTTTATTTCTGCATTTATTTATGGTATTTTGTGTATTTCAGGTATGTCACCTGAGAGCAGTCGATACATCACAGCATGTTGATTTCTTTTTTAACTGCAGATTTCGTTGTGATTTTTAATGCAAATATTTTATTTATTTTCGTTGTATTTTCCTATTGCTTATCACACATATTTAACCCACTCTGTCTGTATTTCTGCATGTTTCTTGCTGCTGTAATTGGGAATAATTAAGTTATTCCCACGTAATGTGTGGTCCAGTTTGAAGTGAAAACAAGACATTTGAAGACGTCAACTTGGACTCAATATTTTGACATTTTGCTGGTTGCAGCTCTGCTGTATTTTGAAGCCACTATGATGTTTTTCATGTGCTTTTATCATCTTTCAGATTATTCTGATGTTCTAAGTTTGTGTTCTGTGTTGATGTGACCACTCGGTGTTTGTGTTTGCTTTTGTTGTTGTTTTTAATTTGCTGCACTGTTTTTAAATAGGGCTCTACAAATAGAGATATTATCTTAAAGGATTAGTTCTACATTTTCAGATAATATACTTTGCTTTCTTGCCGAAAGTACTGATTAAACAAACAAGCTAAAACATGTTAATCAGAGCTGTAGAGCTGCTGGTAGGTGGATTTTGTTATCTGTGGACAGAGCCAGGTTAGCTGTTTCCCTGTGTTTCCAGTATTTATGCTTAACTAAGCTAAGCACCTGCTAGTGGTAGCTTCATATTTACTGTACAGACAAGAGAGTGGTATCAATCTGAACATCTAAATCTTGGCAAGAATGCAAATAGGTACGTTTCACAAAATATCAAAGTTAAAAAATACAAATTATTTGTTCATTTTTCAGACGAGGCTGGTAATCGAGCAGGATTATCATCAGAGGAGGAAAGAACCAGCGGGGAGAACATAGCTGATCGATGTACGCCGAGTTTACAAAGCCAGGATGATGAAACAAACCCTGATCAGGAGGACTCGTCCTCTAAAGCTGATTGGACCACACAGGCGTCACGTGGGCGGGAAGAACAATCTGGCTGCTCGGACGATCACAGACCTGCAGAGAGATTTCTGATCCGAGATGAAGAATCAGATCCTGGAAAGGAAGATCAGTGTTCGGCTTCAGTTCACGAGTATCTGGACAGCTGTTTCCCTGCAGCTCAACCAGAACCAGATAAAACAGAACCTGAACCTCCAAGTTGTTCTAAACAGCAGTCGTCACCAGCCGTCCCTCACCTGTCCGCCCAGACTCAGTACCTCACCACCTGGACTCTGAGTCAGGCAGTAATCCTCAGAGGCAGGCGTGGCATCCAATCAGCAACGAGCCCTGAGAAAACCCCACCTCCTAAAGCTCCACCCGAACAGGCCCTGACACCTCCATCCGTATCCTCCAGCACCCCGGAGCTCTTCACCCCTGTCACCCCGTCGCCTGGAGCCTCCGCAGAGCTCTTCAGCCAGTCCTGCCCGACCCTGAGGGTGGAGGAAGGGGGCGTCATCGTGGAGACCACCACTGACGGGGTACTCTGCTCCCAGGAGGCCGAGCAACAGGAGTCCACGACCGCCCAACACTCCCCCTCCAAATCCCCCGTTCTCAAGAAAACTCGAATCTCAGAAAACCGGCAGGACAGCACCGCCGCCCGGGGTCCCACCACACTTCTGATCCGGTGTGACAAACGGGGGGTGCGTTACTCTGTTCTGGTGGCGGTGGTTCACCCCTGTCACCTGAAGGAGGTCAAAGTGAGTGGAGATGTTACGATATGTCTTCCATCGCTGTCTCATAAAATCTGAATGATGTGAAGAAGACGATTCCTTGGCATAAGTAACCAGACGGCTTTGAGCTCAATGACAATACTAACATACTGATGTAATGTATCTTGTCATTAGTTCTGCAGGTATTTGGCCATAAACCAAAGTATTAGACACATTAACATGTTGACCTGATGATGGCGCTAAATTTAAACTCATCCAGCAGATGTTGAGATGTTTCAGTCTGGACCAAAGTGGTGAACCAGACGTATGTCTTGTTGTTTGGTTTACTTTATGAATTCTTAGTGCGACGTGAGTGTTGGAGGTAAAGTGTTTGGTCTGTTGGGTTAAAGGTGAAGTCCGGGCCGGCAGCAGGGACCTTCGTTCCTCTGGCGTCCATCGTGGTAACGGACCAATCAGGAGTGGAGATGAAGGTGGTACTGTGGCGGCGAGCGGCGTTCTGGGCGTTGACCGTCAGTCCTGGTGACATTCTGCTCATCACAGGTACAGAAATATACTGAGTCCACTGGACGCTGTGATTGGTCAGCTGTGTGGAGGTGAGGAATGCAGGCAGGGTTTGAACTTCTCTCTCACATCTTTTTTCAGTCTTTCACAACTATTTCTGTCACTTTTCGTCTGAACAACCTAGTGCAACACCACGATGCCTTCTTGTCTGTTTAAGATAAATTAATAAATGAATTGCCGCCATGGTAACTTTCCAGAGTTGTAAAATCCTTTTGAGGAGCCAGCAGACCTGTCCTGTTTGTAGACATCGCTACAGATTAAACCAAACACCCACGATGCTCCCTGTACGACCCACGAGCGGTCACCACATCAGCCACACCGACTTGGTTTGCTTCGTCGTGGTGCGACTGGCTGTCTCCCTTATGGTCCATTCTTCTTCTCTGTGTGTTTCGCTCGTCTTGCTGATCAGGACTGCAGGTGAATGAAGACAGGTGGAGAGGAGAGACGGTGCTGCAGTCCACCTTCAGCAGCAAGCTGCTCAACTTCGGACAGACCACCACCCCCCCCTCTCCATCAGGTACTAAACTCAACCTGCAACCAATCAGATCGACTGTTAAAGTCAAAGTCTTTCTTCCGGCCTCTGGTTCAGTTACGCCTCTCTCTCTCTCCAGGTCCTCAGCATGTTGATGCTCGCTCTCTCAGCTCGCTGTGTGGCTTTCTTTGGGAGCGGCGCCCACTGCTGGTGTCTTTGAACCACTGCCACCCTCAGGACCTGAACCGCCTCCCCTACGCCACCCTGAGGTCACTGAGGGTCAACACGCTGGTCCACGCCCTGCTGCGTGTCACACACACACACATCAGCACAGGTGAGTGTGTCACAGGTACCGAGTGTCAGATACAAACAGCACATGATGCTTAATAGATAAATAACTGCTGCTTCAGCCAGCCTGAATAATAAAACTCTTCTGCTTTTTCACAAGCTGTTGAACATGCAGCTGAAGAGAAACAATGTCATTAAGAACTAATCCTAAATATCTCAATATTTGTGGTCAGTAACAGTAGCTGGTGGTTCAACAGCTTCTTCTCAGAATTTGTGAATAACATCTTTGGTTTTATCTGCATTCAAGCTTTGAGTCGTGTAGTGATGTTTGGACTGCTAACAAGTTAAAGCCTGAGTTTGTGTGGAATGAATAACAGTGTCATCAGCATAGAAATGGACAGAACAACAGGGGTCCAGGCAGATCCCTGTGGGACACCACTGGGTCCTGTACAGTGTGTCGGTTGATTGTGATGTTTCTGATGAAGATGAGGTGTAAAAGAGTCTTGTGTGGATGGTTGGCAGAGTGGCGGAGTGAGGCGGAGTCTCGCTGCAGGTCGGCCGTTCAGCTGAAAGCCGTTCTGACTGTGGAGCAGCCGGGCGGCCAGCAGGGGGCGCTGCTGCTGTGGGGAGCGGCTGTGGACTGGCTGCCTCGCTTTAACAGAGACAGAGGTGCACACACACACACACACATACACACACAGGAACTATATGTGTCAAGACTCTTAAGGTTGAATCTTAAAGGGTCATTCACCCAAATCCCAATGAACGTTATAAATCCTGTGTTTCCTTCAGCGGCCGTCTGGGACTTCCACGTCCTCCTGGTGAGGGAGGGTTTGACCTCTGACCTACCGGAGCTGCACTCCACCCCCTGGAGCTTCGTCCAGCCCCTGGACCCCGCCACCCGCCGGGCGCAGGACTTCCTCAAACCCCCACCTGTCCGAACAGGAAACAGCAGCAGTCTGGAGCTGGACCTCGACACGCTGCTGTCCCAGAAATACAGCGGTGAGTCTGAGGGCATCTTTACTGTCAGGTTCACTTGAAATAAACATTGCAAAGGGCAGAAATATGGTCCGGTGCGTTTTTCCAGAGCTGTAATGAACTCCCGTCCTACTGTTAGATGAGTTTAAAATCCAGGCAACTGAAAAACATACTTTGATCTGTTTTCTGCCTGCCTCTTACAAGTTTAATCCTCTGAGGACCATAAATGCTTGCACTAAATTTCATGGCATGCCATCCAATAGTTGTTGAGATATTCTAGTCAGAACTAAAGTAGTGGACCGACTGACCGGCCAACGTGGCGTTCCCGAGAACAAAGTCAAAACATAGTACAGACCTAAACCTGAACTCTGAGGAACAACACACACAAGTCAAAGTCTGAGAGGAACCTTTTTTTTTTGGCTCCACCAGGTGACGTGGAGCTCAGAGTCCAGGTCACCGCCTTCCACTTCCAGGATCCCCTGCCTTCCCAGGATGCACCTCGTCCGGTCCTGGACAGCTCCACACCGCTGGATGGTATCCTGGCGGCACTGAGCAGTGACATCACCTACACCGGGTGCGGTCGCTGCTCCACCGAGCTCGATACCGACGCCAACGGCATCTATGGCCCCTGTTACCCCTGCCTGCCCCACACCGCCGTGCGCCGGTACTACAGGTACCGCTGACATCATGATGATGAGTATTTTGATGCCAACATTGAGGGAAATCCTCGCTGTGTCACATTATATGTAATATGTAAATATGAAGTTTATTTATGTAGCACTTTTCAGACTATATTATTGCAAGTTTTCATTTTTATAATTACATTTTTAATTCAATTGCACTGTCAACTGTTATTTATTTAATTATACTATATAAATAAATACAGTGACAATAAAATAAAACGATTTTGATACATTTTTTGGAAATCCTCTGTTTTTAGACTAAAAGATGGAAAATCATAATTGTGTGTGTTCAGTGTACTAATCACTGTATAAAAAGACGTTAATTGAGTGGTTTGATCTTCATGGTTGGGGGGGCTACACTTTGTCTAACATTTGGATTAGAGATTGTCGTTGAAAAGGATACAGAAACCCTAAAACTACATGCTGTGTGTGTGTGTGTGTGTGTGTGTGTGTGTGTGTGTGTGTGTCAGGCCAGGTGTGCTGACAGTGAGTGGGCGGGGCAGCAGTCAGGTGTGTGTTCAGGTTCCTCCTGTTCCGCTGCAGAAGATCCTCGATGCTCCACCTGATAAACTCCTCAGGAGTTCAGGTGAGACACAGAAAACACAAAGTATAAATACCTCATATTTCTACCTACAGTACTACAGTAAATGCACATTCCTCCACTGGTCAGTTGTGAATTAATTCAGTGAAGCTTTATTGGTTTTACTTGATGTTTAACTTCTTTTCACACAACATCTTCACCACCGTACATGTTGCCCAGAGACCCTGAACAAACACTACCTGGCTCCAGGTGAGCTGTGAGCCATGCTGTGGGTATTTGATTAAACAAATGCAGTTTGGGATGCACATATGGAAAACAGGTTTAAAGTGGCAATACACAACGTTTCTGCTTTAACTTACCATTAAGAAGTAAATGTTGATTTCTCAGTGTGTTGGCTGTAGAATAATGACAGCATCTGCGTTTAGACTGGTTCCCCATGAGCATCAGTTTCACTGTGCAGTTCTGTCGGCCTCGACCTCCCGGGGAAATGAAGGCTGGATTCACAGCACGAAGCGTTCTGTCTGCTTGATCAGTCAGAAACAACCTGCTGACTTATTAATACTACCAAATGTTTTACTGCCTTCATCGAGTACTGGAAGGGATTTTGACACAGGGTTCCTCTACGACAGAGGCTCACAACCTCGGGATCCTCGAGGTGTTTTTATTACCTGTCTGTCTCTCAGCTCCAGGCTCGGAGGTGAAGCTCATCCAGGTGGCAGCAGAGAGGATCCAGACCCTCCTCTCCCTCCCAAGAAAAACCTTCACCATCACAGTCCGGAGCCACTTCCTGTGCGACGAAAACAGCGTCCCCATCGATCAGGACTTGACACTGCTGGACCTGCGGTTCCCCAGCTGATGGACTGCGTGTGACGATCATTGAGAGCAGATCCCAGCTGCCTGTGTGGACTCGTTAGACCTGATACGGGCTGATCAGCAGGATCAGGATCAGGGCCTGATCCAGCTATCAGCTATATAAAGCCTGGTTCAGTTCGGATTGTTTGTTGTTGGATTGCAGTTCAGTAAGCCCCTCCCCCGAACACCGATTGTCCAATCACAGTCAAACTTTGTATTTCTACATATGCCAAAGTTTGTGGGGTTAAAACATTGTTAGGAGACAGTTTCGACCACAACGTCCACGTTTGGATGTAAATGTGTCACTGTTATCAGTGTGAACTGCATATGTTCCAATGCGAGAAAGGAAAGCTCGACAGGTGTAGCAACAGCACCTGAGGGGGGCGGGGCTTAACAAACTCAATTGTAAATAAACCAGCTCTTATCCGAACTGTGGGAATGTTTTGGAATGACTTTTTGGTGCTTTCAGAGGATATTTACACACTAAATTTGACTTCCTTTGAAGCTCATCTGGCAGCCAAGATATTTGATAATCTGTGTTAACCATTAAAATGTTTACTGATTATGTATCAGCATTTTTATTTTAATTAAAAGGCACCAACGCCTACAGCCTGATTGTAGAGTTATTTCAGAATATAATAAAACCATTTTAACCACTCTAAAAATAAATGTCTGTCTGTCATAAATAAAACAGGTGATCATCTGCAAACCCAGCTTTAAATGCATTTTTAACTTTTTATTATTATGAATTCCTCGCCACAATTATAAAAAACACATTCAAATTACTCTTTTTTATGTAATTAAATCACTTTACTTGCCCCCTTAACTTATTGCTGACATAAAAAATAAAATATTGTTGCTTTTAGATTTAGCAAAGTAAACTTGACATTTGTGCTGAAAATGCAATAAAACGTGTTGTTGTGACATGAAGAAGACATGGAGGAAAAGCTAAGCTAACCCCATGCTAATCCAGCTCCGTACTTTGATTGATTTTGATATTTGCTCAGAAAGAAACAGAATATTTTGAAGCATTCACAAATAAATATGATATATTTCCAACGTCTGCCACAACAGAAGACATTTATATATTTTGATATTTTGATGATATTTTGCATTGCATTCAGAATGAATGGAACTTTCAGGGTAAACTAACAGATGAGGCATAACGGGACTACTTTTTCCTCCGCCACTCGACTGCATCTTTTCACTCTGTGAAGGAGGCAAGTTCACGCTGAAACACTGTTCATTAAGACAAATAAGCATTAAATGTGAGGGACACATTGATGTTTTAGTCCTTAGAAAAGGGTTACACACAGATTACAGACGAGGTTACAGGTGAACTGAAGGCTGAGCGTCTCTTCGGCAGAATCAGGTTTCTCTCACGGGTCAGGATGCAGTTTGCAGGTTTCTGTCGTTTTATTTCCCTTTGGATGTTTCTGCAGCCACGTCCATCAGATCATTGAACAAATCTGAAACAGAACCAAAGACAACAATTACTGCTTGAATCACATTTGAGAAGCTGAAACCTTGAAAAATTTGTCATTTTTACATGAAAAATGACTCTGCTGAGATCAGCCTCTCCATACAAACCTCCGTCATTTACTCCAACACTTTGTCCTTGAAATCCTCCACTTTCTTCACCTCCTCCTACAGTTTCTCCCTCGTTCCCTCCGCCAGCACTCGCTCCCTCCTGTTCAACGAAGAGACCTGCAAATCCTGATTTCTTCTCTTTCCCCTTATTGTCGTCGTCGTCTTTGTGAAAGAGCTTTGTGAAGAATCCTTCCTTCCCCTCCTCTTTCTCCTTCTCCTCTTTCTTCTTGTCGTCGCCACCAAACAATGAGAAAATTCCTCCTTTCTCCTTCTCCTTCTTCTTGTCTTTGTCACCTACACCCAGAGCGCTCTTCACTGCGTCCTCCACCATGTCTCCTGCAGAACAAACAGCATTATGAAAACCACGTGTGTTTGATTTAACCGACCTGGAGCAGCGGACAGGTGGGGTTTATCTCAGAGGGCAAAGATGAGTTGAAGGCTGCGGTCGAATGGTCAAAAAAATGACGTCCTGTATCTTTTCCTAAACACTTTTGTTGATCTCGATGGAAAACGTCATGAGGACAGACAACCGTGGTGCTAAGAGAGTCTGACTGCACTAACACCAGGCTACGTAATTATGCGTCGGTGGAACATGTGACTAGTGTTGCTTTAATTTATTATGGTAGTTATTATGTTTATTATGGGACGGCATTATCTCCTTTCCTTTCACTAAGGATGGTCCAGTGTACCCTTTGCTGAAGGAGATGAGGAAGGTTGAGGCACCTTTCCTTAGCAGTGTTGGGGTAACGCATCACAAAAGTAACTAACCTTAAAAAAGTAACGCATCACAGTAATGTTTTACTTTTAGCAGAAGGAAAGTAATTTATCACGTTACTAGTAGGAAAAAGGAAACTACATTTCATAGTTCAAAGTTTCATGAACAAACCAGAACTTTCACACATTTTCATACCATCAAATGTCTGCATGAGGTTCAGAAAATCAGACAGAAACAACATCAGTCCAGTTCTCTAACACACGGGCTCAAGACTGAGTAACGAGCTGATCGATCCCAATCAATCACACTAAATCTGAACGTGTTCGTGTCTCAGCAGGAAGCCACAACACGGTGACAACATGGTGAGTTCAGGCAGAGATGAGACGTAACGAGACTGTCGACAGCGAAACTGTCATTTAAATAAGAACAAAAACCACCCAGTAACTTATGACATCATCCCCCTCCAGACTCAGCTTCAACCTGTGGAAACCTCGTATCTTCATGATTACTGTACACACACTTTCCAACCTCTGAGTCTATACCACAAAAAAAATGCTTCCATCATTTATCTGATTTTGTCACAGAGACACAGAGTTTCCACCTGACAGCAGTATGTAAGTCATGCAAATCAGGACCATGAAAACACAAATCTGTGCCTCCCAGACTTCTTTTTCCTCCCCCCTTTCTCTACTCACCCACTTTCTCCCCGAACATGCTTGCAATTTTGTCCATCTTTGTTGATTTGTCTGTTGATCTGTCTGTCGGTCGGTCTCTGTGAAGAGAGTTTGTGTTTCCTGGCAGGTGGAGGTGAGACTGAGGCGGACTAGTCGACGCCTCTCTCAGCTGTCTCAGGTCTCTTGGGTGTCTCCGACCGGACCGACCTGTTCCACCTGCTCTGCTGTTCTGCTTTCACCTCATTCAGACATACAGCATCTCATTCACAGGCTGATTTATAACTCTATAACGTGTTACACGTGCAGCCCTGAGTTTTGACTGCAGGGCAGATTAGTCATGTTACAGTGAGACAATGAGAATAATGCTGTGAATGAGTGTCTCTCCTCCCTTTTTGAAAAAAAAAAAGTATGATCAGAAATGGATTGTAACTAACCAGAGCAGGTGAGGCTCCACCTCCACTAACTCTCTGTCCTGGAGGAATTTCTGCTGAAAAAATCTTATTCACTTCTTTATTACCCCCAACCAGGCGAATCCAAACTAAGTGGGGCTCGACACTTGTGCTGGAGGGAGTGTGGATCAGCCTCGGCGGACCATGCACATAGTATTTGGTCTTGTCCTGAAATTAGTGGATCATCTGGTTTCAGATACTCTTTTACCTTTCTATACCATGGAAATGTTCTAAGAGGTCTCAGTAAAAGCAACACATAATTTTGGCCGTGAGTAAGAAAACTATTAAAAAATAATACATCACTTCCCAACCAACCAACGTATCACCAACTCCATTCACACAATGGAGAAAATTACTTTTACCCTTCGACTTCAGGGGAGAAGGGGGATAACTACTGGAAAAAATGGGATTGTCATATGTCAGACTAGATGACTTGACCGGACAATTTACCTTTTTTATTGTCAGATTCTTTTAATATATATCTTGAGCTGTACCTGTCCCTTTTTTGTATCTTTTTTTACTGAATGTGCCATACTCTCCCAAACCTCACCTGTTCCATGTTTAAATAAAAACTAAATAAAAATAAAAGTATTAAAAAAAGAAATGGAATGTAACTAAGTACATTTACTCAAGTACTGTATGAAGTTCTTCTGAGGCCACTTTCTACTTCTACTCCACTACACTTTACAGATTCACATTTTTACACAAAACACCTGAAGAGTTTCTAAAACGTGAAGTTTGGTTCTAAATGAAACTCCAACAGTTTGTCCAGCTGACAGCATCAGTCATTAATCAGTGAGTGGACTGACAGAACATGAAGCTGAACTCTTGTGATGATGGTTGGACTCATTTTTCCTGTAAAATCATTTCCTGGCTGCAGCTTCTCAGATGTGAAGATTTGCTGCTTTTCCATGAATGATGAGGAATAATAATCTAATGATAGAATATATAATAGTACAACAGGCACAGGGACATTTTACTGCATCAAGTACTTTTACTTTTAATACATATATATTTAATATAGTAATATATATATATATATATATATATATATATATATATATATATATACACACACACACACTATAATGGAGACGTCTGACTACAGGGACACTGTTATCACAGCTGACTCACTGAATACTTCCTGGAGTTTATTCACGATTATCCCTGAGATCGAATAAGATTTGGCTGCAGTCAGCTGGGTTTAGTGGACAGTAAAGTGAGGACAGAGCTCAAACCTGACAACCCCACTGTGAGGACGGCTTCCTGTGGAGCGTTAATAATGTTTTTATCATCTTTATTTCTTACAGCGAGCAGGGTCTTTGTGGCGGGATCATTATATTTAATTTTATTCACCAAATGAAAAGTCATGTTTGAAACTGGAGACAGATTATTTAATAGTCGGGTCTGTTGACCTCATTTAATTAATCATACCTGACTGACATTCACTGAAATCACCAGCATGTCTAAAAGATGCACACCTCTTAATTGATCAAATATAAACCTGAAGTTTGTGACAAAACTGCTGTTGGAAGAGTTTGATTAACATTAGCAGTCAGGAGAATTTTCATTTTAATTTATGACCAAGACTGTTTAATGGTGCAATAAAACATAAACATGTACAACTGGTGAAATTGTCACAGAATTCAGTTATTTACATGTAATTAAACGTTTAGTGAGTTATGACGGTGTTTTTAACAGCTATATTAGTTATTAATGGTTTCATATTCAGAATCCTGCTGCAGATGGAGGTTGGATGAAGGTTTCCTCAGGACATCAGGATGTGGTCTGAACGGTTTCTACTTAAAGAGTCCAAGGGCCTTGCCCACATTCAGGCCTGAGAAAAGTGACAGAAAAAACAGTTAAATTAAAAATATACCACAAAAGATCATATCAGTTTAACCATTTGTAATGAAAACAGGACAAATCGTAATAACTTTGGTGATCTGTGACGGTCAGTTAGCTGGGTGGGACAACAAGGTCACACAGTTTACTGTATTTGTACACTTGACTCTTGTCTAACTGTCTGCAAACCCACTAATTGCAGAAATTCTCGTGCACTGAACTGAAATGTCAGCATCTGACATGGTGTGGTGACGGGGCTGAAGGCCGGTCGACTCACCTCCTCCTTCTCCTTCCTTCTTGCCACCGCTGACGAGTGAGAGGGCGTCTTCTACCCCAAAGCCTCCCTTGTCCTCATCTTTATTTCCACCGCCGAGTGAGAGGAGGTCGCCCACCTGAAATCCTCCTCCCTTCTCCTCCGGTTGCTTCTCTGCACCTGCGCCTCCGCCTCCGCCTCCGCCCAGAACTTTCTTCACCGTGGTCTCGACCACTTCACCTGCAGAACAAACAGCACCTGATGAGGTCACACTGACATACAGGCAGGAGCCCTGGTGAACTCTGACCCCATCACAGAGTGAACCAGCAGACAGCAGCTCCGGTCTGCAGTGTCCCCATGGACGGACAGACAACCATCACTGATCACTGTGAGGCTGAAGGAAACTTAGAAACAGCAAGATTCTTTGTTCTCTGGTTTCTGAGCTGATTTCAGGAGCTTTATTCTGGAGGGACATCAGAGATAATGACTTCCTGTGGCGGAGGAAGTCACACTGATGGATCCAACATGAGTTTCATGTCTGTCAGTCCACTTTTACCTGAGTCAGGACTCTGAGAAATAATAAATCTATAAGACAGAGGCAGAGTTTGGACCCTCAACCCTGCAAATTAAGTATGTTCTTTTTATGCTCTATTATCATTATGCTTCTTTGTACACACACACACACACACACACACACACACACACACACATTATATATATTTGCCTATGTGTAAACCAGGTGGTACATTTATTTATTTAAACATAAGCGGAAAATTTGCTTATGTTTAAATAAGCTCTCATTTAAAATAGTTTAAATGTTAAAAAGCGTTTTCATCGTTATTTTAATGTTTCATTGCAGAGAAATAAGAAGCAGGTTATAGGCAGGCTGCTACTAATGCTGTTACTAACTGTGGTCACCAGGTGGCAGCGTTGGCAGATTATTGTTAGGCCACTAAGTGCGTCTTTGTCTTTTGTCTCGGTCGGACGAGCTGGAGCTTTGCGTGGTGGACAGTGTTACTGCATGATGTAAGGAAGTAGGTAAATATGCACATTCAGGATCTGATTCAAATGTAGAAATACTTTGAACTGGTTTGATGTAGATGCTGCTGCTGTTCATGTTCTGTACTTGGTTAATAATGAAGTTACAGGTGTTTATTTCATTTGGATGCTGTTTGAGGACGACAGGAAGTCCCACACAGAGTTACTGGAACGTTTTTATGCAAATGTTTTGAAAGATCACACGTTGTACATTCTGAGTGAAGGTTCAAATATGTCCCCAAACAATTTTCTCTACTTTTGATAAATGAAATGAATCATTAACGTTTATATTTCCTCACAGGAAAAGTCAGGAGCAGTTTGTGTCTACAGTGAAAACAGCAGGTGCGTTAGATCCAACCTGCCTGCGGCACCAGGCGGGCGGGGGTCCAGAATATTTGAATCTAAATGGAGTAAATTCGCCTGAGGCTCCATCACCTGATGTCACCTGAGCTGGATTGACACTGGAGATCCAAACAACTGTTGGGTTTTATTTGCAAACACTGGAGGCGACTGCAGCAAATAGCCTGATCCCTCCGTGTGTCTGTCTGAGGGAAGTTTCATACTCTTGTCACAGATTTTAGCTTTAAAGTTGGAATAAAGACAGAATTTTAAATTAACTCAAAAACAGAAGTTAAATATAAAGCTGAGAGTTACTCCTCCTTAAAAACACATGAACAAACAGCAGCTCACAGCATTCACCTGAGAATTTAAAGTAAAAAAAAAACAAATTTCATCATCTGAAACTGTTTTTTATGTTTCCTCAAAGTAAACATGATTTCTCCACAATAATAATAACACAGTAATAATAATCCATAGATTGTGTAAGTAGTAGCTTGTTCCCTCACTTTAGTTAAGTTGTATGATTCAAACCCAAACACACCAAATATATAATGAAGAATCACTTTAGATCAGTTCCCCCTGAATTCTTTTGGTAACTTTGGAGACTTTCTGCAAGAACTGCAAACAAACTGGTTAGAATCTGTCGCCTCAAATGATACTCACCCGCTTTCTGCCCGACCATTTTTGCGACGCCGTCGCCGCCCAGCATATTGGTGAGGTTCTCCATGGCTGCCTGTGTGACTGTGTTTCTGGATGGAGCCGGTCTGCTCTTATAGAGGCAGGTGTCCAGGTGTTCCTGCAGGTGACGCCTCCTGGTCTCGCCCTGCTGAGGAATCAGGTGCGGCTGCAGCGCCGACCCGTCCCACAGGTCTGGGACGTCCCAGCAGGAGGACGGGGGGGGGGGGTGTGAGCAACTTTCATTTCTGTCTCACCTGTAAACACACGTCAGTCAGTCTGCAGGTTAGTGAGCAAGCTGCTGCCTGCGCCCTGAGCACCGACTGCAGGCGCTCTGCCACCTCAACACAGACGGATGATGTGAAAGTGATGATTAGAATAAAGTCAGGAGTGTGTGTGTGTGTGTGTTTGTTTGTTTGTTTCTTATTCAGTTTCCTCCCTTGAGAAGAATTTTAAAAAGGCTGCGTGACTCATCACAACACATTATTTTTGTTCACATAAAGGCCCTTTGGTTAATGCATGTGTCATTAATAAAAACCCACAGGGCAGGAGTTCTTCCAGGAACCGTCCGGTGATCGCAGCCGTGTGTCCGCCCAAAAACACATACAGGAGAATGTAGAAACCAACAGCAGGCAGGTCTCAGAGCTGATCTGTAAGAGGAAAACACAAGTTCTGCAAGAATCATCCATACAAAACACAAATTCACAAAAACAAATGTGTTAATCGTATCAGTCAAACTGAAATGTGCTGAACAGTGTATAAACTGTCTCAGTCCCCATGACAACAGGAGGATCGGGTTTCAGTGCCGCTCAGTGATTGGTTGTTGTGTACAGGTGTTGCTCCGGGGCAGCTGTACAATCGACCGTGCGTGTTTTAATGTGTTCGACGGGACCCACCCACCAGTAATTGTCTCCATGTTCGTGCCAACGCGCTCTGACCTGACGTGACACGTGTAATAAAACCGCTTTGTTCTGAAATACCAACACCTGATAAAGTGATGGAAAGGTTGCCATGGTGACCTTTTGTGGTGATCCTATCACATGGTCTTCCTCAGCAGATGGAGCTCTCATGGACCTGTAGATGTTTCCCTGTTAAATTATTTACAGTATTAGGGTGAAGCTGTTCTTGTAGAGGCTCCTCTCTGATCCTGACTCACTTCATGCGACTCGGCCGGCTCAGGTGGAAGCAGCTCTGGACGAGGTTTGACACTCGTTCTATCCAGATGTTGCAAAAGGTGTAGATGCTCCATGACACATCTGTAATGTTTCCTCCTCCCACAGTGTGAGTCTGTCAGTCAGCAGCAGAGGAGGCGACGGTCCACACTTTCTTTACTGCAGCAGAAGTGAGAAAGTTCAGGCTCTGAAATGTCTTCAATGTATATAAGTAAAGAGTAGTTGTAGTTCTCGTCCCCCTGTCCAACATCACGTCCACAGACGGTCGAGTCTCCGTCTCCCGTCAGTTTCATCTTGTTTCGTCTGTCTGTGATCTGCACCGATGGAGACAGAGTTTCTACTGAAGGACAGTAACAAAGTATTTGTACTCGCTAACTTCCCACCTCTGGTCAGCAGAGTGTGTGTGTGTCCTCTGTCCAGTGATAACAGCAGCTGAAGTTGTACAATCTGATCCCTGATCAGTTCAATCACTGAATGAACTGTGTGGGTGAGACAGGATGTGGATCTCGTCCTGGTCCTGGACCAGGGAGAACCAGCTGTGTACTGTTGCAGGGACCCTGCAGGAGTTTGGGGTACTGGGTCCTTATAACCAGAGTCAGAGCTTGGCAGGGACTCAGGTATTGATCTGGGGCATTTTTTTACAGACAGCAGAGAGGTGACGGCGATGCAACAAAGGACCCCAGCTGGACTCAAACCTGTGACACTGAGCTTCATTATCAGCGCCGGTGCTTTGTGTGACTGTTGGGTTCTGTTGGCTTCAGACCGGGACCTTCAGGTCTGGTTTTCAGGTGCTCTGAAAGGATTGATTATACTGTGAGTATAGTTCTGCCTCTGCAGTGTTTGGGTGCAGTGTGGACATGCTGTTACAAGCTGACAGCTGTCACTCAGTTTATGACATGGAGACGCCCGTCTGTTCTCCCACAGAGGAACAGGTTTGACCTTTGTTACGTGGCAGCCGAAACATCTGAAAATACTCGTCTGTTAGGGAGAGATATGTAGTGACGCATCCACGACTGAAAAGCTTTTTATTACCCTGAACAGTATAAATATAACACACACACACACACACACACACACACACACACACACACACACACACACACGTGTTTAGTATGAAGATGTGAGTCATGCTTCAGTCAGGGCGAGGCCGGCGGTTCCTTCAGGGTTAATTACTCTACGGGCGTTTAAACCTGTTCAGCAGATGGTTTTTGTTTCTTGGAACAAAAATTTAAATTCACAAATAAGAGAGCTGAAATAAAGGTGAGAGGGCTGAACGCTCATCACTCATAACCAGTGCAGTGCTGCAGGAAGAACCCGAGCCTTTACTGCAGTAAAAGTACTAACACACTGTGTACACTCACAGTCTGCGAGTATAATCAGTAAACTGTAGTTAAAGTATTAAAAGTAAAAGTCCTCACTGCAGTAAAATGTCCTCTGTGACTGTTGTACTATTTTATATTCTATCATCAACCTGCTCGTGTTAACTTCAATCTCAGTCACACTAATGAGACGATGAAGTCGATTTATTGGAGTAAAGCTGAACTTGTCAGAACTGAAAACTCAAATTACAACCCGACCAAAACACTCTTTACCTGCCCAGGTAAATAAACAGCAGGGTTTACACTCATTTACTCTCTCTGTGTCTGTGGGGGGTAAATATGGTGCTCTGTGTACAATACTACTGTTAAACATGTGATGGCAGCACTGAGCCAAAAACAGACGTGAAGACACAACATGAACTTCTTGTGTACATAATATGTGTTTAAGAGAAAGAAAGAAAAGAAATAAATCTTTTTTTGTCATTGAGCATGCAACCTGAACCCAGAGCACACACACAACAAGACTGCATTTACACCCTATATATACATACAGGCCCCACTAAGCATATTCACACACATACATGCATACCTACCTATATATCAGATAGGGTGTGTGTGTGTGAGTGTGTGAGAGTGTGTGCTTGTGTGTGTGTGTGAGTGTGTGAGTGTGTGTGTGTGTGTGTGTGAGTGTGTGTGTGAGTGTGTGAGTGTGTGTGTGAGTGTGTGAGAGTGTGTGCGTGTGTGTGTGTGTGTGTGTGAGTGTGTGAGTGTGTGTGTGTGTGTGTGTGAGTGTGTGTGTGTGAGTGTGTGAGTGTGTGTGTGAGTGTGTGTGAGTGTGTGTGTGTGTGTGTGTGAGTGTGTGAGAGTGTGTGCGTGTGTGTGTGTGTGTGCGCGTGTGTGTGAGTGTGTGAGAGTGTGTGCGTGTGTGTGTGTGTGTGTGTGAGAGTGTGTGCATGTGTGTGTGTGTGTGTGTGTGTGAGAGTGTGTGTGTGTGTGTGTGTGCGTGTGTGTGTGTGTGAGTGTGTGTGTGTGTGTGTGTGTGTGTGAGTGTGTGTGTGTGAGTGGGTGTGTGTGTGTGTGTGTGCGTGTGTGTGTGTGTGAGTGTGTGTGTGAGTGTGTGTGTGTGTGTGTGTGTGTGCGTGTGTGTGTGTGTGTGTGTGAGTGTGTGTGTGTGTGTGTGGATGTGGAGAAGGTGTAAATAAATCAGACTGACCCAGTTTCTGGCCGACAGAAACCCTCCATCATGAATGATCCTCAGCCCTGCAGACTCGTTCAGGAGTTTGACATCAAAATGTTTCTGTGATTTAAAACATCCATGTTGGGCTCAAGTGTTTAAAGGGGCAGTTCACCCCAAAATCAAAAATACATATGTTTCCTGTTAGCTGTAGTTGTATTTGTCCATCTGGAGTGTTTTGGTGTGAGCTGCAGAGTTTTGGAGATATCAGCTGTAGAGATGTCGGCCTTCTCTCTGATATAATGGAGGTTAACGGCACTCGGCTTGTGCTGCTCAAAGCACCAAAAAAATACATTTGAATGTCTCTTTCCAGAAATGACGACCCAGTTAATTGAGATAATCCACAGACCTTGTTGTAAGCAGTTTCATGTAGGAACTATTTTCTTTCTACCAAACTACACCCATGACCGTATCACTGTGCAGAAGGAAGCGTGCAGCTACTTCTGGACGGATGTGGTTAACCGATATGTTAACACTACAGCTCAGCCGAGGACGACGGCGTTAATGTTTCCATCCTGCAGTGGCACGAGCCGCTCGGGCAGAAGTAGCTGCACGCTTCCTTCTGCACAGTGATACAGTCATGGGTGTAGTTCAGTAGAAAGAAAATAGTTAGTGTAATAATTAGTTTTTTTTTCTTTGTTTTGGAATCTCTGACAATAATTCTGTTCTTCTACTGTAACTGTGAACCAGTGAAGAAGAAGCAAAGAGGTGAGTGGATTTCAAACTGTTTTATTTCACTTCTGTTGTTTTGTAAAAGAGGAAATCAGCCCTGATGTCCAGTTAATATCAGGTGTGTGTTTGTGTGAATTACAGGATTAATTATTGATTAGTGCGCGTGTGTGTTTTAAGTGTGTGTCAGTAAAGCAACATGCATTTAAAGGGGGGGGCTTGGAGAACACTTGCTGCATTAAATGTGAACACTCGGCCTGGGTGATGCTGTCCCACACCGGCCAATCAGGTGAGAGTATGGATGCATACGACCTGATTAAATTCATCTCTGAGTTTTAAAAACTAACATCAGTGTGTACGGTGAGTGCAGTTTGATGCAGGGGCAGTGTAACCATGGCAACGGGATGGAAGATGAGGGGGGTGGTTTCTATTGGTTAATGATGCGAAGTTACACACAGAATCTTTTAGAGTTAGGCAGGATTGGAGGTCAGAGGTCAAAAGGTTGAGCGACAGCTAAAAAGTAATTTCCTCTTCTCTCCTTCCCCATTGGACAGGAAGAAACAGGAAGTGACTGCAGGCCAGCGAGGACGAGAGTCTGACAGAGAAAGAAAAAACAGATTAAAAAATTCACTTTTTCATAAATCAAAGAGACACTCAAAACCACCCGAAACAAGCAGTTGTTTGATCCAGTTACCTGACAGTAAAATAACAAGTAGAGGAGGTCGTTTCTGAGGAAACTGATGAGTGAAGGCTGGATGCTGAACGCTGAACTGAATCGCTGGATAAACTGAATAACTTTGTATGAAGGAGGAGAGTTAAAGGTTGGAAAGAGTCTAATAAGAAAATCAGCTGTGTGTCCCATCTGCAATTAATGGTTGCCATGGTGATGGTAACTGCTGAGTGACTGATATCATATATGTCCAATAATGTGCCAAAAAAACGTTAACTCCATATTATGTCGATCTTATATTGACCCACACTGTTAAATTCACATTAAAAGTTAAAAGTTTGAAATTGCCCACTGGGATGAGAAATTTAAGAGTTAAAATCCTTGTAATTAATTTAATTTATAAGGTGCATAAGTATTGGTAGGCAGTGATGGTTCATACCCTGGTTTAGGGGTCATTGTTTCGGTGCGAGTTTGTTACAGCAGGCAAAGAAAAACTAATGTAAACTGTTGCTGTTGTAGCTGACCGAGAACACGAATTGCTCCCAAACAACTGATTTAAGACTTAAAGGACGCAGACGGGCCTCCCAGCTGCGGCGTTTCATTGGTCCATCAGCTTGTAGTGCTAACCTCAGCACATGTTGCTAACGGCGTACAGCTACCAGTTTCCGGGCAGAACTCGTGCTTGTGAACTGTGGTTCCACATCACATGCATCAATCTACATACTGTGTAATCTGTGTGCACCGGACCGGGACCCCCGTACCATGACGGTTCGTCCCAAACACACCAACCGTTACAGCCCTGTATTCACCCGACGGGTAACCAGAGATTAAACAAACCTGAGATCTGCTCGGGTGAGCAGTGGTTTTTGCCTCTGCAGGAGACCTTTATAAATAGAAATGATAGACTGTAGTTTTCTTGTTGTTGCTAGCCTAGTGTCCTGCTGCCACCAGATTAATCCACTGCTGAAAATAGTCCCCAACAATGCAATATTTCCTCCTGTGTGATAGAAACTTGTGTACAAACCTGAAACAGGTTAAACATGTTTTATTTGGCTATAGTTGTCTCACCTACTGTGCAGCCTGTTCGGTCTGTTCTCCTGCTGTTGCTGTTTTCGGGAGGTCGGCCTGCAGGAGAAACACAGCAGAAGTCACATGACGGCCAACAAACTCCACCTCCAGAATCCACTCTTATACAACGCTACACTTCTCCCAGAACAAGTAGGATGACTGTTGAGCTGATGATGAGTATGATTTCACCAAGTTGGATCATTTATATTTAATTGAAGTCCTTTTCAACACAAATGTTGCAACATAGAAACAGTTCAGGGTGCTGGTTGCAACTAGACGAGACATTGTATCGTCTCCACAGCAACAATACGCTGCAACTTTTCCCTGAATCGCTCCAAAAATGTTTCATTTTGTTGTGAATCTTTGGTCTGAACTGGCTCTAAGTGGACCTTGAATTAATATTATTATTTTTAAAGTGACAGGTCGGTTATTTAGCACCGTTTACGTTCATGCAGACAAATACGTTTCATTTTACATCTCTGGGAACAAGCAAAATCTCTCAAAGTTGCAGCCTGAAACTGCCTTTACAAAATAATTTTCTCTCTTGAGTGAACTATAAAACTCAGAGACATACAGGAACTGTTCCTGGAGTTTGTGTTTGTCTCTTAAGATTTGAATGATTTAAGATCAAACACATTTTATTCTCCTGTTTACTAATTGAACATCTTCTACATAGTTCACACCATTTGCTTTGGGAGAAGTGTAACTTCATATCAGTACAATGGTTCTACAGCAGGAAAGCAAGTCGTGTGACTGCTGAAGAATGAAAACCACAGGAGGATGAAACCTGAAATCTTTCTTTTGTGAAAAGCGAGAGTAAGCCAAAGATGAGTTGAGCTGAAAGAAACATGTTAGTCTTTGTTTATGTGTCGACAGTGTAATGTTGGAGGTGATTCATCTAAAAACAAAATCAAGAAAACACAACTAGCCAAGTGTCCTGGTAATCATCACTAGGATGGCGAGATTGATCCAAACTACACTGAAATAATAAAGTAAAGAAATCATTATAAACTTTTGAGATAATGTATTTTCAAACTACTGACAAAGATGTAAACTTTTCTTTCTTTCTCTACAGGGTGCAGTTGTTAGTAAAGAAAGGCGTCATCAGCATAATGACAAACATCAAATGGATTTTAGCAGAACGAACCATGTTTTTCTTCAAACCATGCATCCTTCTTCTTCATGCTTTGTGAGTTTTATAAATCTGTGAGTGGAAACCATCATCACACATTGATTAGCAGCTTTCTAGTCATGTTGCATTCCTGCTTTAATATCTGCAATGCAAATAACAGTAAGGTCAAAAAAGGGTATTAAAAGGGTATAAAAAATGTTTCTTTTGATCAGTGGTATTGTAGGATGTCGTCACCAATGAGGACACTGAGGTCATGTCTTCAGTACTTTTTCTGGATATTTTGGGGTATTTGGCAACTTAGAGGAATCCAGGATGAACACTTGTACACAGCTTTACTATAGACTGATTACAGTTTGTTTAGACTATATATTTGTAGACTATTTTCATACAATACTTTACTTTCTTTTGACCAACCAAAAACTAGATAAATAAAGGATTCAGTATTTTCCAACCAGTAGAATCAGTGCTACCACTAATGTAGATGACACACACTCACAGTCTAGATTTGCAGAAATTTAAATAACATTACACAATTATAACATAAAAAATATAATGTTCATGTCACTGGGTTTCACATCGGTTCCTCTAAAAGAAGCAGGAAAAGCAGCAGATGTGTAAAGTTGCGAGTCCTGAAAAGGCATTTAAAGTCAGAAAGTCACATCAGGCAACAAGCATCGTGCCATGCAATCAGTCAGTCACTCAATCCCCCCGACCAATCAGGCACCTCCTCAGCCACTGGTCCCGCCTCCTCCTGTCCCCAGCCAATCACCAGAGATTTGGGGATGAAGAAAGACAAAAAAACACATATTATAATATTAATAACTGAAGGATTAAACAAATGACTGAGGAAATATAACCATTAATAACTGTTTTATGCCGCATATATTCTATTTACCTGTGAAACCTTTTGTCTTGCAAACAAAATTTAAAAAATTTAAATTAAAAGCAAATTTTCTTTTGTGCAGAATAGAAAATGAGAATCAATTTTGAGCAGAGAAAACAAACAACAAAGTGAAAAATAAAACTAATGAATACATTTAAATATTTTTCTTTTTAGATTTTATTCTTTGTATTAATACCTGCAACAACCGTCTCTGAAATACCAGAATAATGTTCTGAACCTCTGTTAACATACTTTAAAATACATTCAAGTGAAAACTAAAACTATATTTAAAAAAAGTGACATTTTAAATGAAAGAGAAAAACCAATAAAAACACGCTAACTATAACATCACTATTTAAATATATAATAACACACCTTGCTGACGAACCCACTCGCCAACGCCGCATTCTCCACCCCGTCCACTGTTGCCTGGGCAACCTCGTTGGCGCCGGCAACCGCAGTGTCTGCAACAGTGTTGGCCTGTTCGTTCGTCTTCTGGGAAACTGGACGACAGGAAACAGGAAGAAGATGGAAACGATGTTCAGCATCACAAATGTGTGACAGAAGCCATTTTCTCAGTTTTTATAAGTTTATTAATTAACAACTTTTGCAACACATTACAAATGACTCTCATAAATGATAAGAATGATGTGATAAATAACACTAACATTTCAATCACAGGTGTCTGAAACCTGATAATGTTTTTATTATTCATTAGTCCCAAAGAGGTGCCGTTTAAACTGAAGCATAAACTCCTCCTTCGTCCGCTAACGTCACGGCTCAAGTACGTAATGTGAGAAAAAGTTTTTTCAGAAAAGGATTTTAACATATGAATGACTCTCTCTAAATCTCTCATAGTGATCTACCCCAGTGAAAAGTGAGCTGGTTTTGTGATACAGGAAGACCTGAATGAAGCACTTGGCTGGTTAAACCACTAATCAGGCACCAGTCTATCCTTTTTAAAAAACAGTTTAGATGAAACCACGACCCCTTGACGACTGCAGCAGCTTGGAGATGGTTGAGACTTCTGTGGACATTGTATCGGCAAAATATAAAGAGCGACTAACGATGTAGGGAGGAGGTTGTGGGTTAAGCACAGGACACAGGACCATATTAAATTTAGACTTATTTGACTTAATATTTTCAGTTTTCAGTCACTGTTTGGTTGGGTTTAGGCAACGAAACTAAACAAAAAACTGAAAACTAAAGCCTTCTCCCTGAAAAGTAGAGCCTCCATTTTGTTTGAATTTGTGAGCGTGATCTCCACGAGAAGGCAGCAGGACAGCAGGATTTAATGCCGCCAGCTCAGTCTCTGAGTACATCCCTCCAACATATTTGCCAACCGAATGCTTTGGGTTATAAATAGGCTCAGGGACACAGAAAGGAATGTCGGATGGGCTTAAGAGAAGGGAAAACGTCCCGTCTGTAAAAGTGAAAGATGTCACATGTTTTTGTGATGTGCTACCTTGTGTGTTAGTTTGTTTACCTGTGTTAACACCGGTCACCACTCCTTCCATCGTCTTGTTTCCTGGAAAAGAGAAGAAAAAAAACATGGTTGCTGAGATGAAAACATCTTTACCCAGAATCTCGTTTTCCTGTAGTGAAACGTTTGTTGTATTGGTGATGGGCCATTACTTTTAATTCCCTGTTTTCTAAGATTATTTGATGAGATGTTAGTAAGAGTCCTCCCTGTTTTAATTTACATGTTGTCTTGATGAATTCACAGTAATGTCCAAACAAAGTTTATTCAGAGCAGCACAGGTGAGCGTGACCTGACTGTTGTACTGATGTGGAAATGTTCATTATCCTGAATTAAAAGATTATAGTGCAGGTTGTCTCGCCCCAGCTTTATTATTTGAGACTTGACCATTATCAGAATCCTGCTTTATGGCATAAAGGTTGCTCAAATCAGATCTGAGTCACATGCGAGGGAAATAAAATTAGGTTCAGGCCACTTTTACCTGCAGCTTCAACAGACAAACAGCTGTGAATCTGACCTGGTTTCCCCTGCAGAGACAAACGGAGCTCAGCTGCTCTCTGAATTATTTATTCATGTCACCCAGTTTACACCAAGCAGTGGTGGAGGAAGCCCTCAGTGAAGGTAGTAACACCACAGTGTACACATCGTAAAATGTGCAATATCTGCCTTCAAAATGTAGTAGAGTAAAGATCCAGATTTATCAGTGGATAGTTGTTGAATATTACAGTATTACTTCAGTATGTAGTGAAGTAGAAAGTACTTAAGTAAGATAGTGGGCGACAAAGGATCTGAGGACTTCAGCTCTCAGCCGGCTTGTTGTTCTCGGTCCAGATTCAGAGAGTGATGTTTCTCCCAGCGGGCGTCAGACATGTGACGGCTCAGACTGAACAGAGTCTTTGTCTGAGCGAACACAGTCTGTGATTCACTGTCTGCTGCTCACACAACAAACAGCCTCCGACACAGAAACATACTGATGCATCTGCTTCACGTGACCTCAGTTACAGGAAGGCAGCTTCGGACCACATTAATGCATATTTGATGAGCCTGCAGCTTTTATATCCTCTAATGGAGTCTTTTTGATTTTCTTTCTGCTAAGTAGGATCAATAAACAATTATAACGTTAAAGTTTTAATCTTTGGCAAATGTTCACGGCCCACATGGCGTGATCCACCAACATGCTGAGTCTGAAGCACAGACGATTAACCCTTTAGATGAACATAAATAAACGACATCAGTCAGGCAAACTTTACAGTTTAACCCAACTACTGGTATAAAACATAATAATATAGACCTGAAGTGAAACCAGAACTTCCAGGTTCTGTTCCAGAAGTAAGGAAATCTCATTCAAAATCCCATTGACATTTGTAACGATTATAATAACTAAAAAAGCCTCTGAACAGAGATTGTCAGCAGTCTGTCGTCTGGCTTCACATGTTTAGGTAAGGACGTTCGTCTGATTTCGTTGTTTTTAGCGGCCTTTAACAAACCCCATTTCCCATGAACCCTAGACATTTGCAGGCTAAACGTCATAGCTTGACAGAAGAGGCGAGTTCACTGGTGAGTCAAGGGGACGTGGCTAGTTCAGGTGTCTGTAATAACAGCAGGACAGTCGGGTGTCTGCACTTAGTGTTTCCCAAAATGTCAAACTATTCCTTTAAAGAGAAGTGATGATGGGTCAGTGCTTCTGAAAAGCCGCAATTTTCTGATCACATTTACACTACTACTTCTTTCTCTGTTACATCTGCTAAATTAATGGCAAATAAATTATAAAAACTATGTGAACATGTGATGTTCTTAAAAATGTAATCAATTACTCGTTACTTATTACTGAAACATAACATAACTGGCAAAATCATGATTTAAAGCAGGAACTATATGTGGTTTTATTGACTTTTTTCTGTTGTCAGACAACTAAACAAGTGTGAAATAAACACTTCACATTAACCAGCAGTCATTACCGCTGCAGTTAAAATCCTAATTTTTAGAATCGCGACTTTCTCTAACCAGGTTTCCATCCAAATATGTTGCAAATTTTAACCAGATTTCAAGAAAATCGGCAAATCAAAATGCGATTGAATGAATGCTTGTTTCCATCCACGACCGTTATTAGATTATTATCTCAAGCGAGTAAAAAAACTTTTTTGTGAAACTGAGGAAGTTTGTTTGAATTTTGCAGTTTCCATGAAGTTTTTCTACAGCAAAATTTTAAAATGAGATTAAAAACATGTTAATGGAAACATGTCTACTGAGCAGCTTATGTCAACATTTTGGAAAAGCTCAGTTTTCCTCGAAACACGGAAACACCAAACTGAAGTTTTGAAATGGAAACACTGTGGAAACTTGTGTTAAAGGTCGTGAAGAATCTACAGCGCCACCGGTTTCCTTCTAGAAAACCAACAAACTGCACGAACCTTCAGGGATCACGTTTGTATTTAACCTCTCGTCAGTCATTACAGGACACAGGTTTCTGTCATCCAGTCCACAGTCTGGGGTCATGTGATGAAACTCAGTTCCTACTTGGCGATTTAACAAAAATGCTGTTCAGTCAGACGACAACACGAGACGTTTCTGTGGAAAGAAAACATTTCTTCACTCAGTCCCTCGGTTCTGATGCAATGAGGATCTTTGCCCTGGAGTTTAGAGGGGTCAGCAGGGTCAGGTCTGTTCCTGCTGCAGTTCGGTTTACTGACAACGTGTACTGCCCGTCAGTGTAAATCATTGTGATTATTAATACTCACTATTTCAGACAGGAAGAAGCTCCTATCTGCCCAAATATCAAGAAACTCATTCAGGCCATTCATCCTCCAGCCAGCTGCTAACAGCTGTTTCACTCATCCACATCCCAGCATGCACAGCGCTCCTGGCTACAGGTGCTTTCTCTACATGTTATTAACGCTGCGTCATGTTTCAGGTCCTGTAGATGTTGTTAACGCTGCATCATGTTTCAGGTCCCGTAGATGTTATTTATGCTGCGTCATGTTTCAGGTCCTGTAGATGTTGTTAACGCTGCGTCATGTTTCAGGTCCTGTAGATGTTATTAACGCTGCGTCATGTTTCAGGTCCTGTAGATGTTATTAACGCTGCGTCATGTTTCAGGTCCTGTAGATGTTGGTAACGCTGCGTCATGTTTCAGGGTCCTGTAGATGTTATTTATGCTGCGTCATGTTTCAGGTCCTGTAGATGTTGTTAACGCTGCGTCATGTTTCAGGTCCTGTAGATGTTATTTATGCTGCGTCATGTTTCAGGTCCTGTAGATGTTATTTATGCTGCGTCATGTTTCAGGTCCTGTAGATGTTGGTAACGCTGCGTCATGTTTCAGGTCCTGTAGATGTTGTTAATGCTGCGTCATGTTTCAGTTTCTGCTTTGTGAGATTCACTCTCACCTAAACAAGGAAACTGGATCTACAGCAGAACAGTAAAAGTAGATTCTGTATCAAAGCAGCTGTGGATGTTCAGATAATCTGCAGCCTCTCTCACTTCTGCACGCTGGGTTTCCAGGACTATTGAAAGTGAAGAAATGTGCTATTTGAAGTTATTTTCATTAATTTGCCAGTTACGTTGAGCAGCTTCAATAAAGTTGAAGTCACACACATACATTTATTCTTACTTGAAACACAACAGGATAATTGATCCAGGACTTGAACGGATGAGTGATTTCTAATCAGAGAAGAGTTAAGTGTTTGGCTCCAGCCTGCAGGGGGAGCTGGAGATCTCACAAGCGAGTTCTCTTCACGACTTCCATCACGTTCATCCACGTTCGACCGTGGAGCGCACAACCACATTTTTTAATATTTTAGGATTCATTCTTGTCCTCCGTCTATCACTCTCTCCATCCCTTCCACCATCCATCCATGTTTATTGTTGAATTTCCACCCATCCCTCGTTCATATTCTATCAAAATAAATTTCTGATAATTTAACGTGTAATTTCACCATTTTTTTTCTTTTGTTCCTTCCTTCATCTCTCCATCTTTCCATCCATCCCTTCTCCCCTCGTTACTGCTCAAAATAGACTTCCACATCTTCAAATTTAATGCACGATGTCAGGATGAATTTGCACCTTGAATATTTTAAGATTCATCTTCTTGTCCTCTATCACTCCCTTATCCCTCTATCCATTTCACTCGTCCTCCACCCATCTCATCCTTCGCCAACAAAAAACTTACATTCCTGAAAATTTAAGTGTGAAAATTAACTTTCTTTTATTCTTATTCTCTGGCCTTCACCTCCATCTCTCCATCCATCTGTTTCTCCCTCAAATATAATGCACAGTGTCATGATGAACTGCACCTCAGGATTCTGATTCTTGTCCTCCACCTATCACGCCCTCCATCATCCACCCCAGTTCATTGTTGTATTTCACTCGTCCTCCATCCATCCCTCGTTCATTTTCTACCAAAAAAAACAATTCAGATTTTATCATTTCATGTCAAATTAAACTTTTTCTTCATAAATTTCTCTTTTTACTGCTCCACCACTCCCACTGTCTCCTCCCTTCATCATCATCCCTTCTTTCCTTCACAATGTGATAGAATTACACTTTTCCTCCACCTGTTTGTTTCTTTCCTCATTTCTATCCCAGCTTTTACTTTTTCATTCATCCATCTCACTTTCCACCACAAAGGAACCTCACAAATTCTGAAAATTGAATGTACAGTTTGAATTTCCTTTTCATCCATCCATCCATCTATCCGCCCTCTCACCGACGTAGATGACCCCCTCCTTGGTTTTGGCGGCGGCCTCCTCCACGCCGGCCTTCGTCTTCTCGGCGGCGGCCACCACTCCATCCTTCGCCATGGAGAATCCCTTCTTCAGCGCGTCCATGATGCTTTCCTTCTCCTCACTTCTTCTATCTTCCTCTTTCTTATTGTCGTTTTCTCTCTGCTCTAGTTCTTCTTCTGCTCCGTCTGCCTCGGTCGCCTCGTCTCCTCTCGTCTGTCAGCGATCGGTTCTTCCTGCTAATGGACGAGAGGCAGAGAGAGGGAGGGAGGGAGAGAGAGAGGGGTGGAGAGAGGTGACGGGGAGAGAGAGGGAGTGTTTGACAAAGGGAGGGAGAGAGAGAGAGAGGAAAGTGGTGGAGAGAGGTAGAGATTGATTGATGTACAGGGACAGAGAGAGGGGTAGAAAAAACAGTTGGAAAGAAGAAGAGAGAGAAGGAAGCAACATTAGTTTCATTTACAGTGAGTTCACTAAGCCCCGCCCTCCTTGGTTACTGTTGCTAAGCTGTCAATCATCCTGATGTCACAGTTTACAGTGATGATGGAGGCAGATTCATCATCACCTTTGAAACAGGAAGTGTGTTTCCATCCGTCTGTAGGAAGAGTTGCTGTGCAGATCGGTGAATAAATGATGAATCATGTGAGTAAAGCTTTGGACGAAGGTGAAGACGAGCTGAGGCCGACGAAG
>CM062209.1:730000-757500 GCA_031216445.1 Lateolabrax maculatus
CTAGTGAGAAAACCTGCTCACACAAGTACGTTGATCCAAAGATGGGCAGGACTCCAAATGTATACTTCAGAGGTTTTCAATATCGCTCCTATGTGGTTCGGGGCAAGAAAGGCCTTCTGATGGGCGACATCTTTGAGCTCGGCTGAACTTTAGTCTTTGTCAGTTATGTCGGTTTACTTCCTCCTGTGAATGCAGACATGTTCAACAGGGACGGGTCAATGTCCCGGGCTGTGACAGGGAAGGATAGTGCAGTCTTTTCCTTTTAGAATCACTAAATCTTTCCCCAAATGCAGTTTGCATCCCGATGATGGCACGTTGGAAATCATCACAATTGACGTGATTGTGTCGTTCTTTGAACTGTCAGGGAGGGGAAGTGAAAAGAGTCTCTGTACATCGAACGATGTGAAAACATCTTCCAGCATCTGCTTTGCTTCCCTTTCCCTGGAGGCTTTTCTCCAGCATGTTTAGGTGACTTGTCATGTCTATATGTTTCCTCGAGATCACAAGATATTTATGTCATTATATCTTAATACCAGATGTTGTTTTCCCGAGAAAACCGGATCCTTTTCTCAAGATCTCGAGATAACAAACTTGGTTTTCTCGACATAACGAACAATGAAAATAATGATAAATTGAAATTCATTTTGACTTTAGAACAAAGCACAAAACAAATGCAGAAATAGGCTTACCAGTTGAGTGTTGAGTCAGCCATCAGTCGTCAGTATGGTGTGTCAGATCTCGAGACACAATGGCTTCTGTCTGTCCCATTTCATTTTAAGCCACCAGACTCCTCTGAAAACATTAATTTAATTTGTATTAATTAAAGTTGCTTGTCTACCACGGCCTCCTAGCACGTCGTAACATGTGAGTTTATCCAAACACCAGTCACACAATGACTCAAACAAACTAACCGATCAAGACAAAGTCTGACTGGATATGAGCGCAATAAACTAAACCATTAATGACTTTTCTCAAGTTTAAAACCACTGAAAACATTCAGTGTCTCGACACCCTTAAAACGACAAGCAACAAGGTTCAGTTAAAGTTCATTAAAACACAGGGAGCATCAACACTGGTTGATGGTTCAGGTTTATTCAGCGTCTTCAACTTTTCCTTTTATTAACAGATGATAAAGTGGTGGGAGGATTTTATGTTTATTCAGCTGTAATCTGACAGATAAAATACAATAATCTCCATGAAACAGGTGAGACCGGTGTTGCTCTTAGACGTACAGTATGACTGGAGCCTCACAGGTCCATACAGGAGGTGACAGGTTGGTGATTTTCAGGTGGAAAACTGGAATGAATTGTTTTCTAACTGGGGAGGTTTTAGAACAAAAGGACTGATTCATGGTGATAAAAACTGGATCAACAGGTCTGAAACACACACGGAGTAACTGACAGTGTTGGTGTCCGTGTGTTTCCTCAGAAGTTTACCTGTCTTGAAGTGTTTTTTTGTCAGCATGTGCCCTGATCAGATCACAGTCTTTGAGTCCTCAGAGACTCTTATCTGTCCCACTGTCACATCACCAAGTGTTGGAGGCTCTCTGGTTGACTTTTCAATCCTTTGAACCTGGGATTTTTGCTCAGTTTTCCCTCCTTTTGTTTACAGGCTGATGTCAGAGTCATATAAGGCCGTGTTCAGACCTGCATTAACATCTATCCTGGGTGATCGGAGCACAAGTGGACAGCTTTAAGTACAGGTGTGAACGCACCCAAGACCGATTGAGGACGCATTGAGATCTGATCACTCAGACCACGGAGGAGGTGTGGGCCTTGTGTCAGCAGTGTGAACACGAATGTGTCCTGGGCCACTATGAAGGACCACCCACTCAGCTGATGTCCTCTGTGGGACAGGAAGTTAGTCTTGTCTCACAGCTCATAGAAACAGATTTTACCGCCACAAAGCTGCTGATTTCAATGTCTGCTGAAAATGCAAAGAAACGAAAACTAACATTAACTATCTACCTCACAAAAAATGCATTTCACGATATCAGCCACAGCGTCTGTAACAGGGCTGCTGCTGTTTTCACTTCAAAACAGCAGAATTTACCTCAGAATCAGAATCATTTAGCTCACAACATCACTACCATTAATCAGTAAAGATGCCTATAGTTGTGTTAATATATGTGCCTTATATTTAGAGTGACATATGTAAAGTAAATAATAATAGTGACATACATTGTTTTAATATGTTGATGATGACAATCTGTCTCTGATTACTGACTCTGAGGTAAAATCTGCCGACCAGGGCTGTTACAGACAGGCTGATATTGTGAAATACTTTTATTGGGACCTAGCAGGTTAATGTTAGTTTTGTATTCTTTGCATTTTCAGCAGACATGGAAAACAAAGCATGGCAAAATCTGTTCCTATTGGCTCTGCCCAACAGCAAAACAGGTGTCAAATACTGTTTACATCCTGAATCTCCCGCCGGTTAAAACATAGATAAAACGCATTTGGGACAGTTTTTATTATAAACAGGTGTTTAACGTGAAATCATTCTGATGTTTTACCTGTTTGTCAGCAGGTGTCCACCACACAGTAAATATGTGTATATGACTGGATAGAGGAGAGTGTTGATGTTGTAGGAATATAAGAACCATGTTGACAAGACATTTGGAGTCTTAGTGAGGTCAAAGATATGTATTGATAGAGGTGATATGAATTGGTTTTGTCTCTCGAGTTGTTTCTCTGACTTCTATTTGTTATCATTGTGTTCTGAATTTTGAAACTTCAGTTCCCATCATGCTTTGGGAGGAAATAGCATGGAGTCAGAATCTGTCCACTCTCCCGGCTCCTTGATTACTGCTCATCTCGCTCACCTGCTCCAAGCTGCACACCTGCAACCATCATATCATCTCCTCTGCAGTATATCTACCCCTGTTCTTCAGTCCCTTCGTCCAGATCCTTGGTTCACCCACAGTGGTACTTGTCGTCCTTGGTCGCTCTGTATTGTGTATTCAGTGAGTTTTCCTCATGTTTCTTGCCTGTTCTAACCTTGTTTTCCTTGTGTCATCAGATTCACAACTCTCCAGTTTACCTGCCTGCTCTGCCATCGCCCCGTTACGCTCAGCTGTCACTGCATCTACTCAATCTCCCACCAATCCCATTAACAACTGTCCCTACAATAAACCTTTAAACTCAACTTAACTCACCTGGTTTGTGTTTGCGTTTGGGTCTACTGATCTGCTGATCGTAACACAAGAAGGTTTCCACATACAAGGAAGGTGTAGAAGTGCACCATCACTTTGCCAGGCTGAACTTCTTCAGCTGCTGCAGAAAGTACATCCTCTGTTGTGCTTTCTTGGTGATGGAGCAAATGTTCAGCTCCCACTTGAGGTCCTGGGAGATGATGGAGCCCAGGAAGCGGACGGACTCCACAGTGTTGACTGGGGAGTCTCTCAGGGTGATGGGGGTGAGTGGGGCTGGGTTCTTCCTGTAGTCCACAACCATCTCCACTGTCTTGAGAGCATTGAGCTCCAAGTTGTTCTGGCTGCACCAGGTCACCAGATGGTCAATCTACCACCTGTAGGCAGACTCATCCCCACCAGAAATGAGCCCGATGAGGGTGGTGTCGTCTGCAAACTTCAGGAGCTTGACAGACTGGTGGCTGGAGGTGCAGCTGTTGGTGTACAGGGAGAAGAGTACAGGGGAAAGAACGCAGCCTTGAGGAGAACCGGTGCTGATGGTCCTGGAGTCAGAGACAAGTTTCCCCAGCTTCACGTGCTGCCTCCTGTCGGACAGGAAGTCTGTGATCCACCTGCAGGTGGAGTCAGGCACGCTCAGCTGGGAGAGCTGGTCCTGCAGCAGAGCCGGGATGATGGTGTTGAAGGCAGAGCTGAAATCCACAAACAGGATCCTGGTGTAGGTTCCTGAGGAGTCCAGATGCTGGAGGATGAAGTGGAGGGCCAAGTTGACTGCATCATCTACAGACCTGTTGGCTCTGTAGGTGAACTGCAGGGGGTCCAGGAGTGGGTCAGTGATGGATTTGAGGTGGGACAGCACAAGGCGCTCAAATGACTTAATTACCACAGAGGTCAGGGCGACGGGTCTGTAGTCATTAAGTCCTGTGGTCCTGGGTTTTTTGGGGACGTGAATGATGGAGGTTTTGAAGCAGGCTGGTACGTGGCATGTCTCCAGTGAGGTGTTGAAGATGTCTGTGAACTCTGGAGACAGCTGATCAGCACTGTGCTTCAGGGGGGAAGCAGAAACAGAGTCTGGTCTGGCTGCCACGCATGGGGTTCTGTCTTTTGAACAGCCAGTTAACGTCCCTCTCCAGGATGGAAACAGACATCCTTGTGGAGGGGGTGGGGGGGCTTTGGAGGTGGGCGGTTGAGCAGCTACCCTGTTAGCTGTAGGCTTCACTCCAACCTGTTTATTTTAGATTTTAATTGTTTGCATGTTGGTGAATTTGCACCATGAAAAGTTATGTTTCATTAGCTTCTATCAATTCCTGTTTGCACTGTTACCATGGAAACATGAAGATTATGAGGCTGAAGCTTCTTTTTCATGATTTCTAATCAAATTTATGGACGTTTGTCAGAGATTGACATCGGACCAACAACACACTGTCTACGGGTATGGGTACTGTCTACCCATAATCCCTTTTGTTTCTCTGGTACGGTTGTCATGACAACACAACCACCATGGTGAAATATTTAGGCTGGTGAACTTGTTGTATCTTCTGTAGCGATGATGTGATGATGATGAAGAAATCTCCGCTGACACCGACTTAATTGTATAAAAAGGTTTATTACAAAAAGTACAGCATCAAAACAAGCACCATGGATTGCCTGTGAGAAGATCCGAAGCCAATGTGAATCTCCCCGTTTTCCACTCAAACTACACCTTTTAAAGCCTCATGGTATAGCTAATGTGGGGTAACAAGATAGGCTCAGAGCCAACCTCATAACCATATATGGCTATTTTTACAAAAAGGGAAGGTGTGAACATATGGTTCATGTTAAAACTGATCTCCTCTCTTTGGAACTTTAGAAAAACAACCCCCAAGGGGCACCCATCTATGAAAGTAGCCAGACCTTTGACATAGGCTTATCTAAACATTGGATCCACACAAGTATCTAAACATTGGACACACATGGGAGAGAGATCTCTCAGCTCAGACACCTCAAACTGCAGCATGTTTCCTGCTACCAGGTCTATGAGCAGTCAGCTCAGCAGCCACACCTTTCTATCAGTGTTTGACTGAAGCTGCTCAGCCTGTTTCTTTACATTCCAACTGCTGCTTCAGTGGAAACAGTTTAAAGTGAAAGTAAAGTTTTCTCACAGTGTCAGTAGATTATCAGCAGGAGCAAAGTGAACACTGGCTGTGAGCTGATGTCCTGAATGTGTTTTTGAAGTGTTAGTTTAGTGAGGACTTTAAAGAGGACTTTGTGTTTGTTGTAGTTTTTACAGGAAGATGAAGATGTTTGTGGTGTTTGTGATCCTCGTGCACGGTAAGATAACCTTCCTCCCTCTGATCTGATCATCACCTCAGTCCAACAATTTCTTTCATTTGGATTTCCTTCATCTTGATTAGTATCATTATTTTGTTTAAACTCCATGACGATGTTTTCTGGAAATAAATTATTCTCATCCAGATAAAAAATTTAAGAGAAAAAAGCATCAAGATTTTTTTGTACCGGCCACCCGGGCTAACACTACCTACGGCTGCCACTTATAACCATCTGACTACAAATTACCATATATGAGATCCACCTTGGCCAAGAGAGATCCTGACAACCAACGAGGGCCAAAACAAAGGAAACATTGACTCCATAAAGTGAAAGAGACATTGGGGAAGAATCTCTGGAGCCTGAAACAGGCTGAGCACCTGGGCACACCGTACACCTCTGCCCAGTATCCTGCTGGCCAATGTCCAGTCTTTGGAAAATAATAACAGCAGCAACTTCATCACCTCTGAAAGCTGCGGAAATTCAGGATGTCCCCATAGTCACATCTGAACATGGCCTCTCTGAACTGTTGCTGTCAGGGAATCACTACCGCTGTCACAGAGCTGAAACAGAGAGGCTCCAGAAGAGTTACTTCCCTCAAGACATCTGAATCCTGAACGAGGACACGGCTCTGAATAGATACACCTCTGATGTTCCCCGATGACAAATACCTCCACCCTTCACCTGCACACCTTCAATATTTGCACCTTATTTAATATTTGCATGTTGTATTTTTGTTATTTGTGTCAGGACAAAGCAACAAAGCATTTCACTGCCCAGTGTAGAGACATGTTGAGTATGTGACAAACTTGGAAACTTGGCTGCTGTGATTGAACCTCTCTGTCTGTGTCCTCACAGTTTCCCAGCATGCCTCAGCTGTGGAGCTGTATGAAGGAGAGTTTGTCCTGCTGCCCTGTGAGTTTCGAACCTTTGAACTGGACGAGCCCACAGTGGTGTGGAGCCGCTACGATCTCAATCCTTCAACCGTCCACCAGCGTCAGCAGGACGGTGATGAACTGAAAGACCAAAACCAGCTTTACAGCGGCCGAACATCGATGATGACTGACGCTCTGGAAACTGGAGACCTGAGCCTCAATCTGACAAACCTCCACCTCTCTGACAGCGGCACCTACACCTGCACCGTCAGGTCATTCAGAGGACAACAGAGAGTGACAGAGATACAGCTGCAGGTCAAAGGTCAGCAACAAACCCTAAAACCTACTGTAGATACAGGTCAGAGGTCAGAGGTCAGAGGTCATATTCTCTATGTTTCTGTTTCCCACAGAACGTTTTCCATCCTGGGCCACAGCTCTCCTGGTTCTCCTGGTTGTTGGTCTTATTGTTGCTGGGGGTCTTTTAGTACATTTTCGGCACTATTTCATGTCAGGTATGTCACTATTACTACATTACCCATCATGCTCCTCGACTGTTGAGGCAGACTGTCGCTCACACTCACTTCCTCCAAAAAGATTTCAGAGTTAATAACAACTGAAGAGAAACTTCTGCTGATTCAGAGCTCTGAACCTTTAAACTTGATATATTTAAGAAGTGCATTCAGGTCATACACTGTCCCATAATGAAGGAGACGTGGAAATCACTTCAGTTTTTAGTCAAAAACAAAGTGAAATCTATTTTATTGATTGAATATGATCTGTGATGAATACCAATAGATTAATCAATTTTCTGATCGGTGTTCTATTAGCTGCGGTGCCAGCAGAGTGAAACAGACCATCCACAGTGTTCTGCAGCTGCTGAGCCTCCATCAGTCGTTCAGTTTCTGGATGATATTTCTTATTTGATTTATTATTGATCCTTTATTTAGCCTGTGAGGTCAATGCTGTGTAACATTTAAAGGGTTAATAATGTCCCAGCGCCTCCTGTTGTCCCCTGTGTTACCCAGTGTTCCCCTGTCTGTCTCTGTGTGGCTCCTACCTGGTGTCCTCCCTCCTGATTACAGCTCATTCACCTCACCTGTCCAGTCTGCTCAGCTGCCATCACTCTCCTCATCAGCTCAGCAGTATATCTCCCCGGCTCTCCCTCCACTCATCACCAGATAGTTGTTCCATCTCTGTGGTAGTTTGTTGTTCTTGGCCGCTCAGCATCGTGTATTCTGTGTTATTCCTCGTGTTTCGCTCCCCAGTTCTCACCTTGTCTCTTTGTGCCTGGTTCCCCAGCTTGCCTCACCTGCTCGTTCCCCTACCTGCCCCACTGTCACCCCGCTCTGCCTGCCCTGCCTCGCTCATCCCGGTCATCACCATCGCCCTCTTACCTTCAGCCTCCGCTGCTCCGGCCCCTCACCACTCTCGTTACCTGTTATCCCTGCAATGAATATTGGACTACAGCTACTCCCTTTGTCTGTGTCTGTGTTTGGGTCCAAACCTACTAACCATGTGACAAATATCACCTGAAGCAAACAGGAAAAACAGGATTTTCTGCATCACCAACTGAATGTATGTAGGTTCCTCAACAAGCTGCTGTAATTAAACAGCTTCGTTCAGTGAGATTACTCACGTACGACTTAACAAGGATGGGACAGTGAGGTCAGGGATTATAGATGAAGGATGGGACAGTGAGGTCAGGGATTATAGATGAAGGATGGGACAGTGAGGTCTGGGATTATAGATGAAGGATGGGACAGTGAGGTCTGGGATTATAGATGAAGGATGGGACAGTGAGGTCTGGGATTATAGATGAAGGATGGGACAGTGAGGTCAGGGATTATAGATGAAGGATGGGACAGCGAGGTCCTGTTACCATCAGTGTTCCTGCTGCTGTCGGTCCAGCTGATGTTGTGGTTTGTTGTCCTCTCAGTCTACCAGGTGGAGGTGGATTCAGGGGTGGAGTCTGTCCAGCTGCCCTGCAAAACCACAGCTCACCTGCCTGAGAACGTCAGAGTGGAGTGGAGGGACGGACGCTACAGGACGGTCCACGTGTATCAGAACAGCTCTGACCGGCCTGATGAACAGTTCAGTTGTTACAGAGACCGAACAGAGATGAAGAGAAACCTGCTGAGAACTGGAGACCTCAGTCTGACCCTGAAATACCCCACAGACAAAGACAGACACACCTACACCTGCATCGTCTACAGAGGGGACGGAAACATCCTGATGGAGAAACAAGTGAAGCTCTGGGTCAGAGGTCAGTGCTGTAGATACAGGTCAGAGGTCAGAGGTCAGTGCTGTAGATACAGGTCAACAAAGTGGAAGGAAGAAGCTGAAAGAAATCTTTAATCACGTAGAAAAGAAAAACGCAGCTTTAATAGTTTGTATCAATAAAAGATTGAAGATCAATTCTCACCAGATTCAGAAATATTCACTTGATGTTGAAGAATTTGATAAAAAGCCTGTAAAGAAAACCAGGCTGATAGTTGATTATATACAGTCTATATGTTCTACACAAAGTCTGATTCTGATCCACTTAAAGACCAACGAACACGTTTCAACATTGTACTAATCTGTAGAATATCTGTCAGGAGACTAAATGTTGATCCTGAGCGGATCTACACAACCTCCACTGACAACAGGTTTCATTAGTTTTCTACAACATCCGGATCTCCTGGAAACTAAATCCTGATCAAACAGGTCTCCTGCTGCTGTCTGGAGCCTCCAGCTCCTGGTTCAGGTTCAGGAAAGATGGAGGTCTTTATGGTTCAACAGTGAAAAAGTCTGACCTGAAGCAGGAGACAGGACCTAAAGCTCGTCTGTAGGAGACAGGTTTTATATTTAGGGATCAATATCTGTAACATCAGTCAGAGAGAGTTCGTCCAGTTTAAATCCCCTAAAAGCAACAAGTCCAGATAAAAGTGACGGGTGGATCCTGAGAGATTCATCACTTAAAGGTCAGATTCTGTTCTCAGAGACTGAAGGTGGAAAACAACAAATCCACTCATTTCTTCAGCTTGTTTGGACGAACCAGCTTCACTGTTGAAATCTAAAGATTTGACATCATTCTGATCATCAGGAGCTTTAAATATGATGATCTGGATTCATTAACATCATTTTCAAGCTCAGTTGGATTCAACATTTGATTTTAAATGAAATCATTCCTGGTATTTGATCCTAAATCATATTTCTGAATAACTGAGTGCTGTAGAAGTCCTTCTCAGATGTGATGTTGATGTAAAAACTCACTTCAGTGATCCAGTTTCCAGAGTCGACTCTTTTCTGTCGGCTTCTGATCTACAAACATCACTTTTCTCCCACAAACTGTTCATCTGGAATAATAATCCAGAGATCAGCTTCAGCTGCTGTCGGCTCATAAACAGGCTCATTAGCTTGAATCCAGTGAATTCTTAATGAGTTTGGTATCCAGCAGCTGCAGGAGAATACAGCGTCATCAGTCAATGTTTCACACAGACGTTCTGTTCAATGGATCAATATAAAGCACCCCCCCACTCCTCATGACTAACACTGGTCAATACTCACTGTGAAAACAGGAACTGCTCCTTTAACAACAAACATCTCAGAGAGTTTTAGTTTAAAAGATCAACTTTATTTGTCCAACTAAGCAACTTTGACAGAAATCCAGCTGATGTTGTGGTTGGTTGTCCTCTCAGTCTACCAGGTGGAGGTGGAGGAGGGGGTGGAGTCTGTCCAGCTGACCTTCAAAACCACAGCTCACCTGCCTGAGGACGTCAGAGTGACGTGGATGGACGGAGACAACAGGACGGTCCACATGTATCAGAACGGCTCTGACTGTCCTGATCAACAGGACGAGTTTTACAGAGGTCGAACAGAGATGAAGGAAGACCTGCTGACAACTGGAGACGTCAGTCTGACCCTGAAACACCCCACAGACAAAGACACAGGAACATACAACTGCATCGTCTCCAGCGAACACATCTGGAGACAGAAAGCTGTGGAGCTCAGGGTCAAAGGTCAGTATGAAGATACAGGTCAGAGTCTTTGTGTTTGTCTCTGGTTGGTTGGTTGTCTCTGTCTGACTGTCCTCTGTCTCCTCCTCAGTGGACACCAGGAACAGAAGCAGCTCCACTGATCCCACTCCTCTGATGGCTGATCAATCTGTTTGATTAGTCTGTCGGTCAGTCTTTGATTATTGATTATGGATCAGAGAGACAATGGGAGTGAAGGAGCTGATGGACGACGGATGAAGACAGGAAGACGCTTTGTCAACGTCTTCTTCACTCTGACTTACACACTCACTATTGATCACTGTTGATCAGTGCTGATCAGTATTGATGAGTGATGTCAGAGTGATGTCAGAGTGATGTCAGAGTGAGGTCACTGGTTGATCAGCTGTGATTTGGACTGAAACATGTTCTTGTTGTGTTTTGGAGACTTTTAGTGTCCATGAAGGTCACTTCTGGTTTAGATCCTCTGAACTCTGACAGAGGTCTCACTCTGGAGGAAACTCTCAACACTTTGAGTCTCTTTGTGTTTTATTCTCACACTCAACATGTTCCAGTTTTTATCTAAAGCAACAACGACACCTTCATTTATCCTGTTCAGCACAACCTGAATGTGTCCTGCAGAAGGCCGTCACTGTCTGAACATTTAACTCGAGTCACAAGAAAACTCATTCATGAACGAGAGCATCACTGTTACCACGGTGACGTTTCCTTCATCACTGTTTAAGACCGTCGGACGTCCAAAGAACCGTCCACAGGAAATGGACTTGTGTCTTCAGTTTCTCTTTGAGACTTCTATCCAGTGAAATATCGTCTGCAGCCAAAAGACGACGTCCGTCCAATCAAACAGTCTCCAGTCACAGGTTTCAGCTCGTCCCTGTAATGTTGCTGCCTGCCAGGAGGCTTATTGCTTCAGATGTTAGTTGTGTCTGCTGATGGTTGAACTGTTGAAGTCTCCTCCTGTTCTGACCATGAAGGACGGCTCATCTGTGTCTGGGCCATAAACATTTCCCATTGTTACTGAGCTCCTGCTGATTCAGATATTTAATGATGATAAAACGTCCTTCAGGATCTGTGATGGCACTGTTCCCCCGTTCAGACAGATTTCCACCTGACCTGGAATGTGTCGGGGCAATTGTTGTTGGTCATTATTGTTTAATTGTGTGAGTTTTGTCTCTTTTCTGTGTAATTCAACAATAAAACAAGTTTCCCTCATGGAGAGGTTTTAAACTCTACTGTGGTTTGACAAACTTTTCTCAACACTAAGAACAAACAAACCACTTTTACCAAGAAAACATTTGCAGCTGTAAACAGTCTCATTGGTTTTGGTGCCAGACAGGTTTCTCAACAAGGCTGCAGCAATTTCAACCAGCCTGCAAGACCTTTTTACTACAAATACTTTCATAATTTACAGCTTATCTTAAGGAAAGTATCACTGGTTTCAATTTTACTCCATCCACATGCAGCAGGACTTCAGCAGTCATACAAATACAGGAATGTTTCAGGACGACACTCAGTCCACTGCAAGACAACCTGGTCCTCCGAAGAAATGTCCAGTCAAACTGACAGCCCACTTTTCTTTTCCTGCGTTCTCAAAAAACTGTATTTCCAGGATTTTGAGGCAGATAATATTTCATATATTTGTGTACAATTCAAGTCCAAAAAGAAGGTGTATTTTAGGAGATATTTAAATGGGAAAAATCACAGTTTAAAATGTTAAATGTCAACTGAAAATCAAAAGCAGTTGTTCCATTTTACCACTCTGTTCAAGACTTTTTTTCTGCATTTGGTGAATGAAAACATTGGAGGTCTTTGACAAACCTCAGAGGGTTTCTGTCAGTTCACACCGGCAGAGTGATGTTTGGAGCTGGAATCGATGCTGACCGTGGAGACACTGGAGTCTGAAATCAATCATTCATACAGATTTAGTTTTCACTTACAAACTAATATGTAGCCAAATAAAATCTCATGTAGAAAATATTGGTGTCCAGTTGGTTACAAAACTGAAATATAATTCATTTCAAATGCACGTGTGATTAGCAACAAATGATCTGCACACTTCTCACTGTCCAAAAGAGGCAGAAAAGACATTTGGACTGTGTGCAAGTTTTTAGGAAACTTCTGGAGATGACTTTAGCTTTTTCTCCACTGCCCATACATAGACGTACATGTAACAACCTGTGTCTGTAAAATACAACTGGTTGTGGATGATGTGGTTCAACCAGCACTGCTTCATTACACATCAGCCACTACAGTTCATGCAGACTGAAGAACCATTAAGAACTCCCAAAGTGAAATATAAAAATAGAAAATGTGAGATTTAAATAGTGATCCTGCATCATGACACTGAAAATGTTTCTTTTTGGTGGTGAAAAAGACATTTCATGTTTAAATACTGCAGCTTCTGTGGGTTTGGTGGCAAATTAAATTAACTAAATACAAATCAGCAGATTTAAACATTAACAGTAACTTTAACATAGAAATAATGACTTCACTGGGGTTTATTGTATTAAAACAAGGTTTAAACCTTTAATAAGTATTCCACATTCCTCATTCTTTACTCTTTCAAATGTAAGAGTAAAGTTACTGAGTTAATTTTGACTGTGTGTTGATCACAGTTCTGAAACTGTAAAATTGCAGCTTAATTGATTACAGACTTTTTACATATACAGGTAATAAATTCCATCCTGGGAACCAGACGAATCTGCAGCTCATGTTTCATTTGATCTGGCAGATCCGTCTGGCCCCTCTCCCATTCACACTGAGTGCTTCTTCCCCCGCTGCTTATGTTCACGCAGCCTTTGACACAATGACATGTTGCTTCATATTAAAGGGTGACAAGCTAAAAAAGGCGGGGATGCACTAATCTACACAATAAGCAGTAACTCCAGCTGAGAGATGGACCTGGAGGAATGAAACGTACATTTCCCTCTGAACTGTGCAGGAAAAATATAAAGTTCACATACTGAAGCATTAGAACCTGTAAAATGGAGAAAAATAAAACTCAACAGTTTATACTGTTTCTGCAGCTGAAAGCATCATTAATCAGTGAGTGGACTGACAGAACATGAAGGTGAACTCTTGTGATGGTGGTTGAAGTCATTTTTCCTGTATATATTCTGATTTATTTAGCTTTCATGTAAACTGTGAAGTTGGACTATGTATCCGGGAAATAACATCATGTGTATGGATTGAAATGTATATGAGCGATAATCGTTGTTCTGACCAGCAGAGAGAAATCCAAACACATCCAGTACAACCACTGTTTAAATATTGAGTGGTCCCAGCCTCAGTAACTGGTCTGTTACAGACTGCACCAGTCTAGTCAACCTACTGAAACCATCTTTCCATCCACAGCTGTAACATATTCTTTCGCGGCTGAAATCCGTTTTGCCGTTGACCCCGTCCACAGCAGTACATTGCTGACAACACTATACTGTTATGACCACTAAGTCTGTTATTCCTCAGGCTGCACTGCGGCCTGGTGGAAGCGCTGCGATGTGTTAATTCTCACTCGAGTAGCAAGAGATTTTTCTGCTCTGCTCTTTTCTATTCGCAGCTAGAGCTGATCTGTATCCCACCTCTCGGTCTGTCTGCTCGCAAAAATATGTAATGATTCAAACTGTCCACAAGATGGAGGTGTATATTTGACCCTGGTGATAAAATACCTCCGCCTGTATAACATTAAGCACATATTCATGTGTCACAAAAGGTTTTTGGCTCCACTTATAAGAAATTGTCCCAAATGAGAGATTGATGCACAGATATATGACTCATGGTGTGAAAGGCCAGAGAAGGCCAAATAATACATCAAAACACCCAAATAAAATCACTAACACGCCTGAACAAGCCCAGGGGTTATTTACTGCACAGGCAAGGTTAATACCATCATTACTCAATCTAATATTAACCTGATTGATTGGTTAAACACATTAATCCAAGTCACAGCTGTTATTCCCATTTTAATATAATGTTATTAACTGTTTTATTTCTGGTGATATTATTGATATTGTGTTATATCACTCTGCTCCCTGTCCGTCTCAGAATTGATTTGAAGATTTTACGGATCACTTTTAAAGCACGTCTGGGTCTGACTCCGAGCTACATGACAGAAATGTTGACCCCATGTGAGCCGGCTCACAGTTGGATCCTCAGGTGGTGACCGTGCTGTTCCCATCAGGGCCCGGCGGCGCTGGAACGACACAATCAGTCACTTCTTTTAAATCACTTCTTAAAACCCATTTTTATAGACTTGTCATCTTTTTATTGCTTTTGATGCTTCTATTCTTTTTATTTCTTGTTTATTTATTGACTGATTTATTTTATCTCGTTATTTATTTTTTATTGTCTTTTATCTCTTTTTATCCATCACCTTTCTGTCTTTTCTCTACAATGTTTTTAATGTGTTTTGCCTGTTTTAACCTGATCTTAACTTTACCTTCATGTTTTCTGGCCTAATGTTTGGCTCTCTGTTGTTTAATCACCTTCTGAGGATCCTAATTTTGCTTGTCTGTCAAAGCAGTTTACAAACCTTGTTTTAAAGGTGCTATATAAATAAAGTTTTTATTGTTATTTCCTGGCATGTTGTGTGTAACATGAGCGCCCTCTGCTGGGCCCCTGCAGACCTGAGAGGTCAACCCCAAATGTTACCTGTCTGCAGGTGTACTTTCTGCATGTTGTATGTTACAGAGAACTTCTGTAGTGATGATACCAGCTTGCCATGTTATTGTGACTCTGGTACGTTTTTTTAATGATTAGTTTGCAGAATTAATTGCGTAATTTTCATAATAAATTCAAGATATCAAGAAAGTTTACAAGAACTTAAATTACAGTATTTTGAATTTGGATTTACATTGTAGATGCTTACTAATATGTACACAGTCAGAAGGCTATAGTGGATTGGGTTTCCAGAGGCTTTAAGTAATTGTTCTCATTTACTTTCCACCCCTGGTAGTTTCCATGCTCAGATTATGTAGACAGAGTAACATTTTAAAACTATTTAAGGTTTACTGGAGTTTTGCAGAATATTGATGTCTGGTGACCATTTATATAAAACCTCTTAGTGTCTCTCTACACTTTCTCTGTCACACGTTTCAGATCCACCTCCTTCCCCTCCTCCACCTCCTCCGCCTCCTCACAGCTCTAAAACAATCCTCGGAAATGACCCCCGCCCACCCCTCTCCCAGTGGAAAAGTCCCGGCTCTCTCAGCCTGGAGAGGAACCGTCAGCACCACCCCCACCCCTAAAACTAACCCACATTACTCAGCCCCTAACCCCTGACCTTATCCCGAGTCTGATTCTAACTTTAAAGTTAAATCACAATAAACCATGACCTGCTGCTTGTTTCCTTCAGGTCACTGGCTGATGGAGATAAACAGCAGGTGGAGCTGATTCTCCAGCCGGTGCCATTAAACCACCACAGAAGAAGAAGAAGACATTTGTGTTAGTTTCATGTGTTCATGTGAGGAAGGTTACAGTCTCCTCGTCGCTCCACACAGATCTGATGTTTGCAGCTGTGAATCATAACATACATTATACATATTCTCATCTCAGAACCTCTGGTCTGCTCGGTGAGTGAATGTTTTTCAAACTGGCTAACTGGCCATTGACTTCTCTTGTCAAAACTGTTGTTTTTTAAGAGGACTTTTGTACATTTAAACGTGACATAGTTTAGCCTTTTAACCCTCAACCCAACAGCTCTTTGAAGAAGAACCAGACAAAATGTCCTCGCTCTGCAGGTCTAACCGGTCCCCACAAAGATACAAGTACAGCAGCACACACACTCAGAGAAAGGAGGTCAGTGGATTTCCTCTGTTCTCATCACTTCCACAGGAAAAGCATGAAGTCAAACAGACAGAGAGAGAGGGAAGCCGGGCTAACACAGCAGGACTTTTAAATCCTAACCGGTTCTCAAATCAAGCTGCATCAGGACACATCAGGAGAAACTTCACTGAAGTTCTTCTCTCTAATCCCAAACATGCAAACACCACGAGACGGGAAAATAAAGACGCATCACTCACTACATGATATTATTCTGATTATTGTGCCAGAGGGAGCCATGCACCGCCTAACGGGATCTCAGGAGATCTCATGGGAGCAGATGTAAACAAAATGGAGACATGGAGCGGCGCGCTTTAGTTACGTTAATGCTTTGCAGTGAGAAAAACAAAAGCAGAACGTTGAACCAGTCTGAGTGACTGATAGTTGGGGAGACGGCGTCCACATGGGTTCAGCGCCACCAGCAGGTCAAACCTTTAACGTATCCACGGTTACCTAGTAGATCGGCACACTGTCTTGTACAGACATTCGTGATCCCCAAAGGATGAATCCTTCTGGCTTTTCCTTTTGCGCCACCATGAGATTCACTTTTGTGGCGTATACTGAAATATCTCAACAACTATTGGATGGATTTCTTTGAAACTTGGTTCAGACATTCATGTTCCCCAGAAGACGAAACCTAACTCTGGGAATCCCCTGACTTTTCCTCTAGCGCCACCAGCAGGTCAAAGTCTTCAGTTACTCTGTGAAATATCTCAACATCTGCTAAATGGATTGACACAAAAGTTGGTGTTTGTTTTAGTCTAAAAACATTTCAGTCGAATTTTTTGTTATTTTCTCCTGAACGAGAACTATTATTGGCTGCTGGAGGAAACTCTTTAACCAATCAGGAGCTACAGTGTGTGAGTCTGCAGGTGGTTGAATGAGGTTAAACATTAAAATAGTAATGAGATATTATATATTTAATTCATTATTTTCATGATGTTGTATAGTTTATAATCGTTGGCGAATAATGTAAAACATTCTATCATAGTTCTTGTTTTCAAAGGTTATTTTTTAGTTTTAGTCTTTTCGTGGTGAAAAAAGGTCATTAATGAATATTCTCATCATACTTTTCATTTTAATGAAACAAACACAAATCTGCCACAAAGGGCTTTACAGTCTGTACAGCATACGACACCTTCAGTCCTGAGAGCCCCGACTCAGATCAGGAGCCTGGGGAAAGGAAACATTAATGAGGTACGTTTACTCAACTTCTGTACTGAAGTACAATCTTTAGGTGTTTGTTCCATTATTTGCCACTTTGCTTACTTTACAGATTCAGATTATTAAAAGTAAATCTAATCAATAATAAGTGATGACGTATTATTACAGATGAAACTAGCAGCAGGATATAAAGTCATTAAAATGAGCTCCAGCTTCAGCAGCTGCAGCATTGAAGTGATCAACACATTCATGATCAATAATTAGAATCAGTAATATCAGATGTTGATGATTATTCTGCATCATGAGCACTTTTACTTTTGGTGCTTTAAATATATTTTGATGCTGATACTTTTGTACGTTTTAAAGCAGGACTTTCACTTGAAACACAGTATCTGTACATGTGGTCTCACTAGAGGACAGACAGGAAATAGATGTTTGCACAGAGAAGATCGAAGTGGCAACGTAACGATGTGGAAATCAGGACCACAAAATCAGATTCTAAACATGTGAAGAGTATCTAATTGAATGTAGTCAGAGAAGAAGACGACGTGTAGCTGTGACCTTTGAGACGTTATAAACACACTCAGGAAGCAGGAGGTGTGGCCTCCTCCTCCTCCCTCCTCCTCCTCTCTCTCCTCCAGCTGTTTAAAAGCAGCTGGTGGTCGTGCGAGGCTCCACTCAGTGATGTGGACGGGAGCAGACATGAGAGCAGTGGGAGAACTGGTGCTGGTACTGGGCTTACTGGTGAGCGCTCACTGTGAGGTGAGAGCACGAGACCCCGAGGTGGAGGAGGAGGAGCTGGGAGGAAGAGCAGCAGCAGGAGGAGGAGGAGGAGGAGGAGGAGGAGCGTTCCCCCCTCACCTCGGGAGGCTTCACCCCCGGGCGATAATGACCCCCCCTCTGGGAGAGAGAGGGAACTACCCAGCCCGAACCGGGTGAGTCCAGACCAAAACTCTCCTGAACTCAAGCTTCACTTACTACCTTTCCTCTGCTTTCAACCGAATCCAATCTGGCGATATGCACAATATTAACTATTCGGATAATTTATTAATCATTAAAGTCAATATTTAACACCTTCAGCTTCTCAAATGTGAACATTTGCAGATTTTCCTTGTTTTATCTCACAAACTGAATCTCTTCTGAAGACGTCGACTGGGACGATGTTTTTCACTATTTTTCGATGTTTTATAGACCAACAGATTAATCAAAGGTCATCAGCACTATTCTGGTTTATTACAACTTATTTTGGTGATCCTCAGTAATAATGGCAGTAGACTCACCAAGTTCTGGGGACCAGTGGTGTAAAGTCACATTAAGTGCGTACACATTTTGAAGTACTTGTACTTCACCTGAGTATTTCCATTTTAGGAAACTTTATACTTTTACTGAACTACATTAATTTGACTTTTCAGAATAAGATTTTACATAAAACACACAGTAAACCTCTGTTTACAAACTATCAGTGTGTCATGTCTCCTCGTCACATGGTTTTATTTCAGATTTAATGTGTTTAAATCACATATTTCACTAAGAATCAGGATGAGAGAAGTCCAGAAGAAGAACAGATTTGTGTATCAGATGTGTTTCTTCTTCTCTCCTCTCCCGTTAATCATCTGACGACCCCTCAGGTTGATCTGGTGACCCTCTGTAGGGTCTTGACCCCTAGATTGGGAACCCCTGGACCACATGAGCTAACTGAGCAGCTTAGGTTCAGTGTGCTGTGGTTTGGAGTCGGTGCTGGCTCAGTATTGATCAGACAGGTTGTTACCCATGCTTCGTTATTAGTTACCGTAGCTTGTGATTTTTCTGCCACTTCCTGTTTAGACCAGAACCTCGACATCCTGAACAAATAATCTGGATGTTTTCAGTATCTGCCATGGCGCCTCGAGATTGCTACAGATGCAAAAGACACACTCAACCATTCATGCTCACCTCTCCAGACCTCACAGATGTGTGAATCTTCTATACTTGGTCCTCAAAAAGATAAAAGAACAATAACACACACACACGAGTCAGGCCTAATGCACACAGAAGTACCAAGCAGGGAGCGTCTAAATGTTTTGACTGCCAGCATCCTCATAATAGGCTGGTCCCACCCAGGCTGCCCCCCCCACACCACACACACACACACACACACACACCACACATTTATTTTATGATTTCATGTTATGAGTCTCAGAGAGGCCGTGGTGTCCTCTCTGTGTTTGTCCTCCAGGTGTTAGACCGAGCCGGTCCTCACAGGTTTCACACTGAGCAGAAAACAATCTTCAGCTGCAGTTTATTGTTTCATGTCTGAACTGAAAATCGAGCCTGTAGCAGCTCTCAGGACGGCAGTCTGTCAGTCCTCCACTTTGGTTCAAACCACAGCCTGTATAAAGAAGTGGGCGTCGCCTCCGTGACGTCTCCCGCCGCTTTGAAGCTGCAAGTTTGGCGTTTTGGCCGCCAACATCTTGGTTTTTTGGAACCAGAAGTGACGTTATTTGGACGAGAGGGTAGCGCTGCCTAGATCCTGATTGGCGGTCGCCGTGGTAGCGACTTGTCAATCACACGGTTGTCCTGCCCTAAACGCTGCTTTATCGCAGAAGATGGTGAACATTTAGTAAACTTTGTGGACTCTTGGAGTTGTTTAAATCTATTTTGCTCCACATCATGAAGGGGAGAAAAACATAATTTTGATACACTGAGCTGATGTAAAGAATCCCAGCTTGTTCAGTGTTTTCCTGGTTTAATAAACTGATTTTATTCTCCTTCTGGGGGGGCATACATGCTTCAGAGGTCAACAGGTAGTTAAGCTCTGATGAAGTGGAGTTGGAAAAGTTTGTTGTTTGGTTGCAAGAAGAGAAGCTCTTTCCATGTAGCCATTGGTTTCACTTCATTGCTTTGAAATCAACTTGAAACTTGCTGCAGAGATATAAAGAGAGAAATGGAGAAACATCTGCAGTATATACTCTTATTTTGAAGTACACACAGTCTTCCTGTCTCTGCAATACTCTTTTATTGGCACCAGTCCGTCACGGTGGCCTTCCAGGCTGAGAGGATTTGTTCTTCTGTTTCGGTGTCGTGACCTTCAACCTCCTCGGCTGCTTGAATTGCTGCTGATCTGGTAAGTGAAGGTCTCGCTGAAATCCTACCAAAGTAAAAGTTTCCCCTGTAGTCTAAACTGCACGTACACGGACAGAACAGAAGAAGAAGAAGAGCAGACAGACTGGGGGTCAGACACATTCAGATCAAAGAGAACTGAACCTGCAGATAACGTGTCCTTGAAGGCATCATTTACTGCTCATTCAGCTGTTATCAGGAGGCTGAGACACACAGCTGGCAGATGAAAGGACGACTCGACATCCGAAGACTTTAAAGACAGTGTTGTTATCAGACTGATGATCATGCAGGTGGATAAATTCTGCTGCGCAGACGAATATGGTGAGATTTCTGAGAGCTGAAAGCTACCGCTGGCTGAGCTGCAGACTGCAGGAAGAGATGAGGTGTAACAGTGCTTACATCCTTCATTTTAACAGCATGGCCGAGTAGCTGGAGGATTACAGACACCTGAACGCACCACAGACACTGGACGTTGTGTTCATTTTGGAGGATGTGCAGGTCCAAGTTATAAACATATGGAGAAAGGATAACTAATTTGCGCTCTTGCATTAATAATAATAAATCATGCTCTTTAGTTTATAATTCGTGCACATGATTCATTAATCTGAAAGCATGAATTAGTTTTGCAGAGTAATTAAATAACTTGATAGCATGAAGTGTAGTTATTCCACACTACATATTTATTCATTTGTGCGCTTGAACTTGTTCAAATTCCCCATGACACCTTCTTAGCTCCATACATATTCCTGCCCTCCAGAGGATGAACCCTTTAGATCTGAATGACCCCATGCCCTTTTCCTCTAGCGCCCCCCTCAGGACAAACAGTACTAGGGCAGATAAAGAGCTGATATCTGATGTATTTGATCTGTGTTATTAGAACAGATCCTTCCAGTCTTCTGCTCCGTGTTCGGTCCTCAGGAGTCGACACGGTCTCATTATTCACACTTTGGCTCGTTCACAAACATGTTTCAGATCTGAACCTGAACTCTTGAACGCTTGTTCTCCTCCGTCTCTCTCAGGATGAGTCGAGGTCTCGCTCTGAAACACTGAGATCTCTTTCTTGAACCCTCACCAAAACAAATCCAAACAGAAGTCAAAGCAGCTAAAAGTGACAGTTTGACAGATCCCAGCTGTGTGACACTCTGAGGCTCAGGCCCAGATAACGACGAGATGTCTTCAGTTTGAGGAGTCCTGGTCTGAAATCAGAAGACGCCTCCTCTTATATAATGACTGACAGCTCAAAATGAAACCAAATAACTGGATGTTTATGTTGGAAAGGAGAAAAATCCCATTTATTCTCTTTTACAAGGTTACATATCTTCAGTCTGACACGTTCAACACGATCCAGCAGTTATTTTGGGATGTTCGGTGATTATGGGCCCTATTTTAACCTGTGGAAGCCCAACAACAATCAAAGTGGTGAGTCTGGGACGCATGGATTGTGTGGACGTCTCCAACGGGCAAAACCACCACAAAGAGACGCAGAACGACCACAAATGGCTGGGCTGACTGTCAGTCTGGGGGTCTTGCCCCTGTGTAGGAGGGGTGGGGGCCCGGCCTGCAGGATATTTGGAGTTACAAACAGCAGCTATGTATTGATATGATTTGTTACTAGAATATAAAAAGTTGTTCGTTTAGCATTCATTCATCACCAGGACTTAAACATGAGTCCCCCCCCCCCCCCCCCCCCCCCACACACACACACACACACACACACACACACACACACACACACACACACACACACACACACACACACACACACACTAACAGCTTGTATTTGACTACGTTCCCTTATTTCCAACTTCTCCTGCCTGGAATAACTCTGTGCTCTGTTGGATTCATAAAACAAGTTCAAGCAGGTTCTCTGGGGTTTCTAAATGCATTCTGGGAAATGTAGGCAATCCTCAACTTTAGGAAATTACAATCATTCATCACTAAAGTAACTCCTGGGATGAATTAAACATCGTCTTCTCTAACAGAAACTTTCCAAGGAGGATCTTCAGCGATCCAACATAAACATCCTGTCATTTAGTTTCATTTAGTTCTGTCAGATTCTGAGAAGAGACGCCTCTTTGTTCAAACAGTCTTATTTCAGAACAAAACGCCTCACATCTCCCAGCGTCTTATCACTAATTCTGTTGTGATGATAGGAGACAGAGGAGGAGTTTCCTCCAGGCTTGAATCTGTCAAATCTGTTGCCCTGCAGGTAACTGATTGATGAACTGCAGGTGATCATTCTGCAATTCCAGTTTTAGGAATCTGTTTTCAGGCTAAACGAGGACAGAGGAGGAAATATCTGTGATTAAGCTGCATCACGTGAAGCAGAAAAGATGAACAGAAAGAAAAAGGCTTTGGTTGATGTGATTTGGTGCCCAGAGTTCAGTCTGACAGGACCAATTAACCTGAAGACGAAGATCAAAGATTTATTCTCTGATGTTGTTCCAGCGCACTCAAATCCCCAAGTTCCCTCTCAGCCCACTGTTGATGTTTTCAAGCTCACCTGTGCATGAAAGTGTTCTGTAGCCCTGATATTCCTAATTACACCCTGCTCTGTTAACATTCATGTACTGCATGCTAGTCCCAGGTCAGGGTCAGGGTCAGGGTCCCGGGTCAGGGTCCCGGGTCAGGGTCCGTTTGTTCAGTTTGGCTGCTCAGAGATCAGCTGTCAATCGAACCTGATGGGCGGGACTTGGAGCTCTTGTCATGTGTTGCTGGGTAAATGTTTGAGTGTCTTTAGGCGGCTGCTTCCTGTCTGTGCAGCCATGGAGGCTGTCACTGCTCAGGAGGACTTCTGTTCACCTCCACTGATATTTCTCTGAGCTCTAAATGTCTCATCAATATTTGTATTGATGGGTTTGTATGTTGTTGTTTCTGTTCACTGCATGGGTCTGCAGAGAGAGCAGCAGAGCTTCCTTTATCATCTGTGTTTGGCCAAATGGAAACACTTCTAAACTAGAAATGAATAATAAGTTATTTAAATTGTATTGTTATTCCCCCTTGTCATATGTCTCTATTGTATCTTCCCTATTAGGTCTCTTTTTTTGGTTGGACTTTGTGTTTTGTAGGTTGTAAATGTTCCTGTATAATACATGCGCTATTTCAAATCCAGACGTGTTCGTAAACATATATTTTAAATACTATCTGTGTGTGTTTCTGTGTGTGTGTTGTGCAGGAACTGGTGTGCATTTGTGCAAAGTCATGTGGTAACCACGGCGATGCAGTGTGGAACAGAGACCTACAACCAAAAGTCTCAGAGTCTCTGTCCGAGCGGGAAGCCCGACTGTCGGCTGGTCATGTGAGTACGCAGCGAGAATAATGAGAGTGTGTCAGAGGGGGTCGTAATATTCCTCATCATTCATGGAAAAGCAGGATTTTACTGTTGGAGCTCATTTTGAACTGTTTTGTATCGGACTGCAGCTGATGATTATTTTCATTCTGGATCCATCTGCTGATTATTTTCTCCATTGATCCATTGATCGTTTGCTTTGTAACAATAGTGAAAATAGTGAGAAATGGCGTCACGATGAGCCAGAGCCCAAAGTGACACCTTCACAATGCTTGTTGTGTCCAACCAACAGTCCAAAGCTCAACATTATTAAAACACATTCACATGATTCAAATCATTCAAAGGAAAAGCAGCAAATCTTCACATCTGAGAAGCTGCAGCCAGGAAATGATTTTACAGGAAAAATGAGTCCAACCATCATCACCAGAGTTCAGCTTCATGTTCTGTCAGTCCACTCACTGATTAATGACTGATGCTGTCAGCTGGAATCTGAATCTGTAAAGAAACTAAAGCTCAGATCCACAGTTTGACGTTTAATTCTGACACGAACAGCAGAACTCTGATCTGGGATCTGATCCCTGTTGACTTGGGTGTGTGTGTGTGTGTGTGTGTCTGTGTGTGCGTGTGCGTGTCTGTGTGTGTGTCTGTGTGTGTGTGTGTGTGTCTGTGTGTGTGTGTGTCTGTGTGTGTGTCTGTGTCTGTGTGTGCGTGTCTGTGTGTGTGTCTGTGTGTGTGTGTGTGTGTCTGTGTGTGTGTGTGTCTGTGTGTGTGTCTGTGTGTGTGTGTGTGTGTCTGTGTGTGTGCGTGTGTGTGTCTGTGTGTGTGTGTGTGTGTGTGTCTGTGCGTGTGTGTGTCTGTGGGTGTGTGTCTGTGTGTGTGTGTGTGTCTGTGTGTGTGTGTGTGTGTGTGTGTGTGCAGGTACAGGGTGTCCACTCGGCCCGTCTACAGGCAGAAGCAGCTGATCGTCACTGCTTTGCTGTGGCGCTGCTGTCCGGGACACGGAGGAGTCAACTGTGAGGACACAGGTGGGTCACTTTGTTGGTACCTTGGCTACCTTGTTGCCATAGTAACAGCCGTTATGAGAGAGGGATGTCTGTTGTGTTGTTGCTTTGTGAAATCTCACGTCACAGGACACTTAACACACGTCAGGTAATAAATGACTGTAAGAAGGTGAGAGTCTGAGAGGTGCAGGACACAAATCTTTTTAAAGATTTAATTACTGCAACGTTTCGCCCTGAAAGGTCTTCGTCGTGTAAACGTCCATGTTAACGTACAGACAAAATGAGTAAAAAGTGCATATGTAAAATGTGTATTACATGGCAGTGTGTGTTACTGATCTCTGGTTTGATCTGTGTATGTTTGGTTCACATGGATGTTTGTCTGACGAAGACGTGGAAGGACAAGAGCTTGTGAGGACAGCTGCTCCTCTAACAAATGGCTGTAATCACATTACTTTTTTATTTAAGTACTTTCCAGTTGAGTCGGAGACGTTACAGGTTGTGACGGCTCACTGGCTGGATTTACATCTTTAGGTTTATTTACTGGTGTTAGACTGTTTGTCTCTGACAGGCGGGCAGTGCTGAGAGCCAGCAGCTAAAACACCAACCAACACATTTAGGCACCAGGTAAAACATGGATTCTTAAAGGAGTAGTCCCAGTATCAATATTTTTAAACTTAAGACTCAGCCAGGTTAGCTGTTCCTCTGCTCTGTACTTAAAGTCCTCCACAGATTCCTTGTTCACTCGGTTCTATTTTTAAAAGTCTTTTTACAAGAACAGCCAAAGTTTAGTATCGCTCAGGAGCCTAATCGAGTGTGTGTGAGAAACTGCAGTGTTTACCAGATGTCTGCAGGAGGACGTCCTCTCTTCTATTCTCAGTCTCAGTCTCAGAGGAAAGTCCTCTGAACCTCCGTCTTTGTGTCTCGTTGTCGTCTCTCTGCTTCGACTCTGTCGAGGATTTTAAACAGTATTTAAAACTCGAAGTGTTGAAATGATGTCAGAACGTGTGAATCTCACGTGTACGTCTGTGTGTCTGAAGCTCGTTGTGTGCGTTGTGTCCGACAGTCTCTGATGCACGGCTGGACTCTGGAAGCTCGGCTCCGATTGGAGGATCTGAAACAGCTCCAGGTACGATGGTTCACCTTCAGTGTCACTGTACAGGATCACACAGTTAATGCAGCTGTAGCAGACAGACAGACAGACAGACAGACAGGCAGGCAGACAGGTAGGCAGTCAGACAGACAGACAGACAGTCAGACAGGTGTGGACAGCAGCAGATCCCTGGAGCTCAAAGTAACTTTTCATTATTTTACTGTCAGAGTGTAACTCTGTAACTGGGAACACACACACACACACACACACACACACACACACACACACACACACAGTGTCAGAGCAGTCTGACTCATTCCTGCCTCTTTAACAAAGTGAGGAAGCCCCCCCCCCCCCCCCCCCCACAGTGACTCACACCCTGGAGTACGTCAGAGTCCTGAAGAAGGTTTGTTATCGGTGAAGAGGTCAGAGGTCACAGCGGGTCTTTACATATTATTGCACAGGTCACATGGTCTCCTGGCCTGGAGCGGCAGCCACCACACCTGGATCAGTCTCCCTGTGTAGTGACCGGTTGTGTTGTGTGTAATAAATGCTGTCAGAGTGGGTAAAAGGTCTTGATCAGGTCTTCTGACTGCAGCTGCTGGCAGTTTGGTTCTGTTAAAGCCGACGACTCACTGTGACGCAGAGAAGATACAGTAACATGGAATATTTGTACTATGAGTGGCTCTGAGAATCAAAACAGTCGATGTTTGTGGAAAAAATTCAGACTAAAATAGACGTTTGGCCTTCAGAGGTTTGATTTAACAAGGAAACACAAACAAAGAGGCAGGCACACACACACACACACACACACACACACCTCGACATGCTGCAGTCCGCTCCCACCACGCCTCCGATTGAGCCGACTTCCTGCGAGCTGAAGTCGATGTACTAAAACCAGCAGCAGCCCGGCAGAAACAGCCTGGACACAATAACAGGAACGCCTCAGCGGTGAGTCATCACCTGGGTCAGGTGCTCCTCTTACTGTGGCCTCCTCCTGACGTCCACGGCTCAGAAAGCTGCTGAAGGTTACAGTTGAAGCTCTGAATAGTTTAAGTACCTTTGCATGTTGAGTGAAAACAACTGGCTGTAAAAAACTGAAACTGTAGATCTGAAAGGAAAAGAATGTTTGTGAGGTTGAAGGACTGAAAGGAGTTGAAGTGGATTTAGATTTACTGCCTCTATTATTATAGTCTGAAACTGTGCTCTTGTTTTTTGGTGATTTCTGAGAGCAGTTTGCATGTTTTTCCCCTTTCACGGTTTCTTTCCACCACCTAACACACAGTGCATGCTGGGATACGCTGCAGCGACATTCATCAGGACGTACGCTTCAGTTTTTGACTCGTGATTGTTGGTGGTGAGGATGGAAATAAGATGAACGTGAGCTGACGTGTTGTTTCGGGTGGAGGTGAGACGATGGAGAACAACAACAAGCGATGTTTATGAGTGTGAAGTGATGAAGGAAACAGAAGCGATGACACAGCAGGACTTCCTCCTCCTCTTGTTGAATCTGCAGACGCAGCGTGGGCGTCTTTGTGCCCTCGACCCTGACTGCAGGTCACTGATTCAGAGCTCTTTGTTCCTGCCGTCGCTCTGCTTCTGAGATTCACAATGAACTCCGAGAGAAACAGAAACTGAGAAATCCCCAAATACATCAGCCTGTTTCCCATCAGCCCCCCTGTTTCACTCTCTACCTGTCTGTCTGACTTCCTGTT
>CM062209.1:762500-780000 GCA_031216445.1 Lateolabrax maculatus
GCTTCCTGCTGTCGTCACACCAAACCCAGCCCGTAGCTGCCAGCAGGTCCTCACGGCACATCTTAAATCCAGCTGCCTCGCAAGGTAAAGTTTCATTCTCCCCATGTGTAGTTTGTGGTTCCTCGTGGGCATCAGGTAGTTTCGAAGAGAATCACATAGTTTCAAGGTTGCTCATGTCCCTCTTTGGCGCTCCATATGGTGATCACATGAAAACCATTTTGGTCTGTAATTGAACGAGTTATGTTTTACAGATGTGGTGGATGCCGCTGCCCTGGTCATGTCCCAGCTGCAGCCGGTCCTGGAGGGCTTCAACCGCTCACTGGAGCACCTGAGCCGGCAGGTAGGGGACCTGTCCCGTGACGTGGCCCGGCTGAGGAGCAGCCAGCCGGGGGCGGAGCCACAAGTGGAGCCCCTGGACGGCCCCGAGCATCACGAGGCTGCCGAGAAGCGCTTGGATGCCAAATTGGAGGAGGTGTTTCAGCACGTCAGGGAGGTCCGGAGGCAGATGGAGAGCCAGCGGACAGACGTGGAGAACAGGCTGCACTCCCAGCATGCAATGCTGCACTACAACCTCACCAGCTTTAAGGCGGACATTGACATGAAGCTGAAACGCAACCAGAAGATGCTGCAGGTCAGTGGACAAAAACACCTTCAGATTATTCTTTTTTTTTTTTATTTAGAGTAATATTTTTGACAACATAATTAAACACTCGTCACAGCCGTTTAATCCCTGACCCTGATCTCAGGTCAGCCTGCAGGCCATGAACACCACTCTGACTGAGCTGAAGCTGGACCAGGATCAGACCACCGAGGAAGAGCTGGATCACCTCCCTCCTCCCTCCCTGCCTCCCCCCCGCCCGCCGCAGCCCTCAGACACCTCGGCGCTCTGGGAGGCCATCGAACGTCTGGACGACATGGTGGTCAACAACACAGTGAAGGTGGGTCGGACCAAAACACATCGATTTCTTGTGGATGGACATTGTCCTGTTACACTGTCGGCCAGGATCAGAGCTCCGCTGTCAGAGCTGTACTGAACTCAAATCCACCTGTTTTCAGAAAATATGTAAACTGATATAAAACTAGACCCAAAGCATCGAGAGGCCAAGAGTGATGCTGAACAAGCCTTCAACACGCCTCTAATTACTGCAGTACTTCATTTATGAAGGTGTTAAAACTAGATTTTAACCACAAAATGAGCTAAAATGCAATGCGATCTGTCTTATTCCAGGTTGGCTGTCAATTAAAGGATGAACATTCATATGATACAGATTCACATTCTATAACCGTAAATATCAAATAAAGAGTATCTAAAAGAAAAGCATAAATCCTTCCTCCATGTTGCTGTGCAGGTGGACGGGCTGATGGAGGACGTGGAAGTGACCGCGGGAGACGTCCAGCAGCTGAGGCGGGACGTTAAGAGACTGGACAAGCACGTTAACCAGACGGCCCGGACCAGTCAGATCCAGTTCATGGAGACGGGGCTGGAGGTGGAGGCGGCGAGGGAGGTGGTGCTGAGGCAGGTGGGCGAGCTGGCGAGGAACCTCAGCCAGCAGGGCAAGCGGCTGCACGAGTTGGACTCGGACGTGGATTATATATTCACCGTCCTCTACAGGCACAACTCGTCTGGAGACTGCGACTGCAAGGGGCTGAGGGCCGCCGTGGCTCAGCTGGAGGCCGACGTGGCCAATGTGACGGAGCTGGCCAACGAGAACCGATTAGCCCTGGACGAGACCGGCGAGGGAGGGGCCGGGCAGTGGGGCGGGGCCAGCGACTGGGAGCCGGCGGTGGAGACGCTCCAACATGGCCTCCAGCAGGTAAAACAAACCTTTGAATAGTTTTCTTCTCAAGAAGATACTTACACCTCAGTTCTGTTCACATTCAACTTAAAGCGGCTGAAACGTCTGAAATGTTGCAGCAGTGTGTCGGTGAATCGGCTCCTCTCGGCTTTACAGAGCTTTACAGAGACTTTCAGCTCGCTGTTTATCTCTCCGACCACAACTTCACTGTTCTGGGTCAGTCTCAGTGAGTCATAGCATCGTTTTCAGAATAAAAGCTGGAAAAATCTGCTGAACACGAGCTGCTGGGCAGCAAACAGCAGACAGACTCTGCAGCTGGTGAACATCGTGCAGCGTTCAGCAGCTACAGAGAAGATATTCCCCTCAGGAGGAGGTGGAGACCAAACACAGAGCTGGAAGTCAAGTCAGGCTCAAGTCTTGCTAACAAGATGACATGTTAATGTTGTGTTTGTTCTGGCCTCACAGTAATGTAAGTGAAGGGATAAAGGATAGTTACACCTCCTGGTTACGCTGCTGTGCTCCCACAGATGTTGCGATGTGGTGTCAATGTGATATTTTGAACCTCAGCAGAGAGAACACGAGGGGCATCTTTCAGTATATTGTTTGAATACATGAGACCTTCATAGACTTTGATTTTCATACTTAAGATTGAGCAAGAAAGTTCACTCTTGATCTGAGAAACAATTGTTTGACCCAAAAGAAAGCAAAACTGAATCAACTGAAGAAGACCATGAGAGGACATGCTGGTCAGTGACCTTTAGTTAAGGTTGACAATGACAATCATCAGGTAAAAATGACTTTATAAAATGGCTTTACAGCGTCAAAAAAAGAATTATGTAACTCATGTTTGATCAAAACTACAGTGAGCTGCTGTTTCAAACATGAAACATTAAATCAGTGAGGAGCCTTTAAAGATAAACGTCTTCAGGAGGAACCAACGAGCTCGGAGCTCAGAGCCACAGACAGGAAGTCAGACCGTACTGAGAGACGGACCAACATGTCGTTGGTTTGGATCAGTTGAGAATAAGAAAAATATAGAATAATTCTAGTTTTTTTTATTTTATTAAACATGTCGTCTCCCTCATCCTCCAGGTGAAGGAGTCTCTGGCCTCGGAGCAAAACATGACCAGGACTCTGGACCGCAGCCTGAGCCAGCTGAACACCTCGGTGGAGGTCGTTCTGGCCGAGGCCTCCGGCCTGAAGAAGGACATGCAACACCTGTCTGCGTCCTTTGGTTCTCTGCTACAAGACGGCATCCGACACAGCGACGTGCTGGAGCTCCTGCTGGGGGAGGAGGTGCTGGAGTTCCTGGACTGGCCCGTCCAGGACCAGGAGGCCCACTCCATCCCGGCCCTAAAGGAGCAGCTGAGGCACCTGCAGGAGCAGCTGAAGGGACACAACCTGAGCAGCAGCTCCCTGCTGGGCGACGGGACAGGTACGAACTGGAACAAGCACATTTACTCAAGTACTGTACTTTACATGAATATATACATTTCCTGCAATTTATACTTGACTTATATAATCAACAAATACATGATGTGTTATTACACATTAAAGTCCTTCAAGTTAACTTTTACCAGCTGCAACATTAAAAAGGATCATCACTCATTATAATCTGTCAGTGTAATATACATGATTCTGCATCGTGAGAACTTTTACTTTTGGTACTATAAGTATATTTTGAAATGTTGAATGCAGGACTTTTACTGGTGACAGTATTTCTACACTGTGTGTTAGTACTTTTACTGGATTTAGATTGTAGACAGAGATACGTAGATACAGTAGTTGTCTAGTTTTGGCTGATGAACTCGACAGTGTTTTCTTTGGCGTGTATGAGCTTTTTAACCGTTATTTAAGCAGGTAAATCTCACTGAGGTTGGAAATCCAAAGAACATTCTTGGATTTGTTTTCAGGTCAGTATTTAGGATAAAACCGTCTTTACACAGTTCTGCTGAAGTAATACGAGGCTTCGCAAACACAAATCCACATTACAAACTCAGTCCAAACAGATGGAGCGTGCACTAATCATCTTGGTACTGTACTGTTACTGTAGTTTATAGTTATACTATCGTAGCTTTGGAAAGCAGACAGTTAAAATGCACAAATAGACATAAAAATGTTCTTCCAAGGATTTAAGTTGTGTTAAATTTCTCAGCCGCTGTGAGCAGCTCCTCCATTTCCTCTGTGCACTGCATTGTGGGAGAATAGTGTCCATCAGCAGCACATTTTAAAAACAAGTGTTTGTCAGTCTGCACACTGACAGTGAAGTTGGTCCCAGCCTGTTTAGATCCACTGTGTTTTTGGACACAGCTTCTACCTGGACTGTCGATGATGAAGACACAGTGTAGTTCTGTAATGTATATGTGAGGATTGTGTTAACAGACCACAGGTGCTGTCAGTCAGATGCAGCTCTTCAGCTCCACCCGGTGGCAGCTGTGAGGAACTGCACAAACTCCACATCCAACACACCTGCACTGACAGTCCTGCACACCTGTGTTCGGTACATCTGTTACCTCCAAAGAGGGAAGTAACGGGAGGCAGGAGACAGACCTGGTTTTTCTTATACTGACACTAATGTTTGACTCCTTCTGCTCCCAGGAGACAGAGAGGAGGTGCCATCTGCTGACCAGCCCTCCTCCCACCTCCTTCCTGATGATTGGATCCCTGGCAGCACAAGGAGGAGCGGCGGTGGAGTTCCAGCCAGGGAGCGCCAGCTCCTCCTTCACCCCGAGGGGAGGCGTCCGGAGCACGGAGGAGACGGCAGCGATCTGTGGAACCTGGAGAAAAGGGTGGAGGAGCTGGGGCTGAAGGTGCTCCGGCTGGAGGAGAAACCCTGTAACACTTCTACTGAGAGGGAGGCCAAGCTGCAGGCGGAGGTGATGTGGCTGAAGAGGGGCCTGGAGGAACATCTGAGGGTGTTCAAGAACGTCTTCAGTAACGCAGACGTGCTGGCGGCTTCCGATGCCACGCTGGAGCTCGATAAACTGTGGCGGCTGGTGAAGAACAAAGACGGGAAGAAGAGAGGAGGAGGAGGAGGAGGGGGGAGGGAGGGATCGGGAAGAGGAGGAAACCATCGAAGCAGGAGGGATTCATCAGGTGAGTGTAGACTCACAGGGTCTCATGCAGCAACTCTTCTCCTAAACATCTCAGGTTGGTTCACAGTAGTTGGCTCGGTCTTAACTTCAGGAAGTCACTGCTTCCAGCCAAGAACTAGACACCACTGTGATCCCTCCGATATATCACACAGGCCTTATTCTGAATGTATTTTCCCATTAAGTCGTGTGTGATGTGCAGATATTCTCCTGGTTTCAGCAGCGTTCTTTGGACATGTATAGAGCACATTCAGTCTGCGACACACGGCCTCTCGCCTGTTAACGCTCAGCTCTGTGCGTCGGAAACAAACCAACCAGCCGACAGTTTTCCAGGCTGGAGGAGAGATGCTGCACAAAAGAAAAGCCACATTCCTGGTGGGAAGGAGAAACACACCGACTGTTCATCACTTAGAAAGACTTTGATATCAGCAGGGTCTGACGTCATGGGGGGGTTTACGTTAGTCAGAGTATGACGGCTGCATGTAAACGGGAATATTAGTGGAATATTCATTTTCATCAGCCATATGAACAGCTTAGTTGGAATATTTCTGGACAATCTGTGCATGTAAACGTAGTCGTGTGAACATGTAAACTGTCAGTGAGAAAGAGAGGAAGAGGATTTCCTTCTCTGTTCAGAGAGAACAGACTCCTGACCCTCTTCTTCTCTCCAGGTGTTGCTCCTGTCCCGTCCAGCCTATCGGAGGACTCTCTGCTGCTCGTGGCTGGATCTCCTCTGAGCGTCCCGACTGGCATCATCCTATTTGCAGCATCTCTGAACCGGGGTCAGTTTTACTCCGACAGCAGCACCTTCGCGGCTCCGGTGAACGGGATCTACCTGTTCGTCCTCACCTTGGACCTGAGACCGGGCCCCGTCCACGTGGTCCTGAGGAGGAGCTCGGACGGGGCCCCGCTGTCTCTACACCGGGAGGAGGTGTCGGAGGCGGGGCCGGTCACCGGTGCGGGCCTCCTGCCGCTGAGCGAGGGGGAGGAGGTGAGGCTGGAACTGAAGGGAGGAGCGTGGGCCGAGTCAGAGGACAATGTGTTCACCATACTGCTGCTCCACCGGACCACCTGAGGGCGCCGTGGACCAATAAGCTGACAGAGTCACTGAGGCCACAGAGGGTCAGAATTAGTCTAAAAACACATTTGAAAAGGAGAATTTAACATTTGCTGAATTGCAGTTGCTGGAGGTTTATTCCAGAACAGCTCACAGTATCAGAAATGTGTAAACTGTGGTGGAGTCGGAGGGAATCAAACCACCGGTCAGTATAGAAACCAGTGGGCCACAGATCAGAGTTTGAGCTCCACAACAACTCAAGCCAAAACGTCCAACTTCTCAATGCTCTGTTTCCTTGTTTCTCTCTTCCTGCTCGCTCCAACTCCCACTCACTTCAAGTGAAGCTGGTTCTGTCCAAACTTCAGAAACACACCACCAACACCTCTGCACCCTAAAGACTCATTTACATGTTGTATCTCATTTGTTTCATCTGTTCACCCAAAAAAATGGAAAACCCAAAATGTGTTGTTTTAGATGAAGTTAATGTTCGTGCTGGGACTATTTCTTGACAAATAACGTATCCATCCGCCCAGTACTTCTGTGCAGTGTCAGGCTGTGCTGCAGGTTACCAGATACAGTCGGTGTCAGAGACAGTGCTTTCTCATTCCTGTTAGTGTCCAGAGTAAACGAAGGAGACACAACAGCTTTAGAGGTGCTGATTGCTGGTATTCGAACTGTGGACGGAGCCACGCTCGCTGTCCCGTCTTAGCCTGAAGTCCTGATTGATCAAAAGAAAAAAACCTGAGCACAGATCAGCTGCTGAGGAGGGTAAACCACGACGTCTCTACATGTGTAAAACTCATATCATCTGTCTTTTAAGGGAATTCTTACTTAAAAAAATGTGTATGTCAAGTCGCTTCTATGTGTTATGTTTGTAAAGTACCAATATAATTCCATAAAACCCACAGAGCAATATATATATATATATATATATATATATATATATATATATATATATATATATATATATAAAAATAAAGGAACAGCTGAACCGTTGGTTGGAACTTAAAATGGTGTAATCAAAGTGTGTTTATATAAAAGTCTGAGAAAAGATAATAAAAGGTTTTTATCTACACTGCACTGAAGTCTCTGAATGATGTCACAACGCTGCCAACACAGATTATTACTGGATGTATGGACGAGGTATTGACAGAAAACGATGCAGCATGTAGTCCAGTGTAAAGGTGCGGTCATGTAACATTAAAACCAATAAATTTTTCACATGATTTCATTTTTAAAAAATTCAATATTTCACCAAAAATCAAAGATGAGCAAATAAAATACTTCTGTACTTAACTGCTGAAGAAAAATGTCTAAAAACGAATAGACCTTTGTTATATATGCTGTTGATTCGTGTACTGTAATTTTATTCAAGGTAACGCTGCGTTTCATTTGGTCGCCTGTCAGTGGCTTCATCTCTGCACATGCGTCAGTGTTGTGTCTGTCTGCCACATTTTTACGGTACTTTTTAGGTCTTGGTAGCTTTTAACTCTATATTTGATTTTAGTCACCTGACGTCTGGATCTGACGTCAGAGAAACAAGCTGAGTTAGCGTTAGCAGCAGCTCGAGGATCAGCTCCTCCGGGACGTCCCGCATCCACCGAACAGCATCGGAGAAACACTGATCTTCAACATGAAACTGCTTTATTTAGGAATTTTTTACCTGTTTTATTCAGTAGTGACGCAACGGTTGTGAAGACAAGAACTCCCACAATCCCACGACCTCACCAAACTCTGTCTGTTGTTACTGATTTGATTGAGAGACCCATGGCGTCCAAATATTGAGCGTTTAATGGAAATATGACCAGTAGTTGCGGAGAAACTTTGATCTGAAATATTAGCTGCAGCTCTGATTAACTTACAGAAACAGAAAACGTCGCCGGTGGTGTTGAGCTGCTGATCGACGTTCAGATTCTGAACCTCCTCGTGGACTTTGGTCCCGTGGGTTCACGTCATCACGTCATCATGTTGAGTCTGTGAGGAGATTAAATAAATTACGAGATTCTTCATACGGACGCAGCATCTTGTTATCCGTTCTTAAACGTGCTGAAATAAAAGAAAATAACATGATACAGGTTCATACGAAGAGTTACACTTCTGACACTGAATAAACAATCTCACCTCAGTGTCCAGTCAGTGGCTGTTCTGGAGCTTTCTATCATGTCACATGATCTTCATCAGCAGGAGCAGTTTGCTCAGTTGTCATGGAGTTGTAGGTGTTTAAATTTCCTTTTTTTGAGCACTTCATGCTGTTTACATCCACACCAAATTCAGACTAAGTCATATTCGGAATCATAGTGGAATATTAGTGTGACTGTAAACTTTGTGATTTCATCTAAAAAAGTGAGATTTCAAATTAAAAGGTTTTAAAATACAACTCAATCTGTAAAGTAACTACAGCTGTCAAATAAATGTAGGAGTAAAAAGTACACTAGAAAGTTACGTACAATGGAAATACCTGCCGTGAATAAACCGATTTGTTTGATGTCATGCAGTTAAAATAAGAAAGACACTGAACTTTTCCTTTAAACATTTTAATCTTCTTATCATCTCTGTTAAGTCTACAGTGTAAAAAAATAAGCATCAAAAATATAACAAACTCAACAAAATAAAATCTGGCGAAGCAAAAAGCCAAAAAAACTACTTGAAAAAATAACTTTTCTTCATTTGAATTATTGTTGCATCATCATCATCATCATCATGAACTCAGGTCTGGCTGAACTCTGCATGAAGCAGTTAGTTTTATTCTGAAAAGAAAGGTTTGGCGAATCAGTGAATCAGGATTAATATGATCTGTTTATATTTAGCTCTTCAGTACTTTGAGTGAACAGCTGGTTATTATAATGATCAATATCTTCAATCACGTGCCGAACGGTCGCAAGTGAAAGCACTGAGCTCACCTGGAGCTCCGGCTGGGTCAACGGGACGCCAGCTGACAGATCAACAGATCAACTCGATCGCTTCTTAAGGTGTTGCTTCATAATCCATAAACCCGTCTCAAGTCGTCCGAGGACAAAAACAAGCTCCTACATGTAACAGAAGGTCTCCCTGAACTAAGAGACGCAAGTCAAAAGAAATCAGCAACAAGCGCATGAAGGAAATCTATCGTCAAACCTCTGAAGGACCTAAATCAGAGCTAAAGATCTGCGAATATCAGCGTCACGACAAACGTACATAAAGTCTCTGAAGGCGAGAACGCGTCTGAAAACATCATGCTAAATATTAGCTGCAACTCTGTTCAAATAAAAGCTTCAGTTATTAATTTAAAACCTCTAACGTGCTCCGAAGAGACAGAACGGCCTCGTGTATAAGAAGGCAACTAGCTACCTTTAGAAAACAGACTGTCGGAGAGCAAATCCAGGTTACTATAGTTCGTCTACGCACGACTCCGTCTGACGAGCCTACAAAAATAAATAGAGTAATAAGTAGATTTATATTCAGCAGGGAGGAAACTTCCTGTGGCGTCTCCACGTCCTTCACTTCCTGTTTTGGTTCCTGCCGCCTGTTCGACACTGCAAAACACAGACACATGGACAGGCACCTGAAGTATCCCCGACTGTTCCCACCTGGGCTCCGATAACCAATCACTTCAAACAACGATCGATTGGAAGAAGAGCTTCCGTTGATTCTTTCTATCGACAAAGTTCCACATTAACACCACGTTTAGCTGCAGCGCTCGGATTCTCTACTTCCTGTCACATCAACACGTTTCAACACGCAAGGTTCCTACTTGATTATTGATTATTGATTATTGATGTGTCCATTTTCTCTGTTTAGCAGACAGCAGGTCAGCAGCAGCATATTCACGTCAACACGCTGCTTTCTGTCTGTCTCATGGTCTCATGGCCCTGGTCTGTCTCATGGTCCTGGTCTGTCTCATGGTCTCATGGTCCTGGTCTGTCTCATGGTCCTGGTCTGTCTCATGATCCTGGTCTGTCTCATGGTCTCATGGTCCTGGTCTGTCTCATGATCCTGGTCTGTCTCATGGTCTCATGGCCCTGGTCTGTCTCATGGCCCTGGTCTGTCTCATGGTCCTGGTCTGTCTCATGGTCTCATGGTCCTGGTCTGTCTCATGGTCTCATGGTCCTGGTCTGTCTCATGGTCCTGGTCTATCTCATGGTCTCATGGTCCTGGTCTATCTCATGGTCTCATGGTCCTGGTCTATCTCATGGTCTCATGGTCCTGGTCTATCTCATGGTCTCATGGTCCTGGTCTGTCTCATGATCCTGGTCTGTCTCATGGTCTCATGGTCCTGGTCTGTCTCATGGTCCTGGTCTGTCTCATGGCCCTGGTCTGTCTCATGGTCTCATGGTCCTGGTCTGTCTCATGGCCCTGGTCTGTCTCATGGTCTCATGGCCCTGGTCTGTCTCATGGTCTCATGGTCCTGGTCTGTCTCATGGCCCTGGTCTGTCTCATGGTCTCATGGTCCTGGTCTGTCTCATGGTCCTGGTCTGTCTCATGGTCCTGGTCTGTCTCATGGTCTCATGGTCCTGGTCTGTCTCATGATCCTGGTCTGTCTCATGGTCTCATGGCCCTGGTCTGTCTCATGGTCTCATGGTCCTGGTCTGTCTCATGGTCTCATGGCCCTGGTCTGTCTCATGGTCCTGGTCTGTCTCATGGTCTCATGGTCCTGGTCTGTCTCATGGTCCTGGTCTGTCTCATGGTCTCATGGCCCTGGTCTGTCTCATGGTCCTGGTCTGTCTCATGGTCCTGGTCTGTCTCATGGTCTCATGGTCCTGGTCTGTCTTATGGTCTCATGGTCCTGGTCTGTCTTATGATCCTGGTCTGTCTCACGGTCTCATGGCCCTGGTCTGTCTCATGGCCCTGGTCTGTCTCACGGTCTCATGGCCCTGGTCTGTCTCATGGTCCTGGTCTATCTCATGGTCTCATGGTCCTGGTCTGTCTCATGATCCTGGTCTGTCTCATGGTCTCATGATCCTGGTCTGTCTCATGGTCTCATGATCCTGGTCTGTCTCATGGTCTCATGATCCTGGTCTGTCTCATGGTCTCATGGTCCTGGTCTGTCTCATGGTCTCATGGCCCTGGTCTGTCTCATGATCCTGGTCTGTCTCATGGTCTCATGGTCCTGGTCTGTCTCATGGTCTCATGGCCCTGGTCTGTCTCATGGTCCTGGTCTGTCTCATGGTCTCATGATCCTGGTCTGTCTCATGGTCCTGGTCTGTCTCATGGTCTCATGATCCTGGTCTGTCTCACGGTCCTGGTCTGTCTCATGGTCCTGGTCTGTCTCATGGTCTCATGATCCTGGTCTGTCTCATGGTCTCATGATCCTGGTCTGTCTCACGGTCCTGGTCTGTCTCATGGTCTCATGATCCTGGTCTGTCTCATGGTCTCATGGTCCTGGTCTGTCTCATGGTCTCATGGTCCTGGTCTGTCTCACGGTCCTGGTCTGTCTCACGGTCCTGGTCTGTCTCACGGTCCTGGTCTGTCTCACGGTCCTGGTCTGTCTCACGGTCCTGGTCTGTCTCATGGCCCTGGTCTGTCTCACGGTCCTGGTCTGTCTCATGGCCCTGGTCTGTCTCATGGTGCTTTATCTTCATTAGAAATCTAAATGTGCTTTAATCCAGCAGACATTCAGAGACGTTTACTGTGTGTGGGAGATCTGTCCGTGTGATATTGTTCATTTTGTGGCCTTGAGTTGACCGTCCAGACCCCGGAGGTCCAGACAAAGGATAGACGAAGGGCAGCACTGAACCTGAAGACATGTTGGCACATTTGAACAGTTTATCTTGAAATGATGGACATAAACGGGGGGGGCTGGCTCAGCTGACCGGGCGGAACCGGGCCACATAGGCGCCACAGGGCGGGCAGTAGGGGCGTGGCGGCTCCGCAGGAAGTTGCTGGCAGAGCGAGCAGAGCTGGGGGTCCCTGCGGGGCCGGGCCGGGGGGGGCTGGTGGTGGCGAGCGGTGCGGGGGTCCCAGGAGGAGCCGGGTTGGACAGTCCTGTAGTCGGTGTTGCGGCGCCAGTCACTCTCAGGGGGCACGTCCAGGCGGAGCGGCTGGGGGGGGCCCTCACCCAGCACCCTGAGGTGCTGCGGAGCGTAGTGGGCGGACCCGTTGACTTTACTGGGCATCGAGGGTTGCCGGTAGTGACCGTTAGTGGTGTTGGCAGAGCGGCGGGGGTGGGAGAGGGTGGCGTAGAGACTCTGGGGACCCGGCAGGGGGGCGGAACTGGAGCTGACTCTGGGCCTGGGGAGGGAGGAGGTGGCGGAGGGAGGCGGCGCTCGGCGAGGAGCCCGGGGCAGAGTGCCGTAACTCAGCGCGACACTGTGGAGGCTTTGACCTGAGAGACCCTGATGCCTGTCAGACACAACCAGACACTGCTGCTGCTGGACGCTGGGTCCTGAGGAGGAGGAGGAGGAGGAGGAGGAAGAGGAGGAGGAGGAGGAGGAGGAGGAGAACCATTAGAACACAATGCAGAAGAGCTGGAAACAAAACCTAACGTTCCAGTGACACGTCTCCCCCTCAGCCAATCAGTAACAACCAACCGATCACATGTGCTGCAGACTAACTTGTTAAACGGACCAATAAGAAGCCAGCTGCCAGTCGGACAAAGTGAAACTCGTCTGATCGGCTCCCACTGGGTGGAAGTAGTTTCTGTCACTGACGTGTTTCTGATATTCTGTCCAGCCCTTTTCTATCAGGGAGGGTGGACAGAATAACAGAAACAGTCTGAACACTAAGTGAACATTATAACCTTCATGGCTGCTGGATTAGACAGCATCAGTTTTACCTGATAAACTGCCCAATGCATCATTTAATCACTGATCATACAGTTGGTATTTAAAATATAAATCTGCTAAGTGACTTCAAAAACATACAAACTTTGAAGTATAGGATAAAAATACTAAGTCAAGGAACAGATACCACAAAATTCATTTAAGTACTTGAGCAAAGATTCACCAGAGACACTAAAAGATCGAATTTAAAGAAACTTCAGTGTGAATTTGGACAAATCATAGAGGAAACCTTCAGTTTAAGCGGTTCAGACTCCATACTGTGTAATGTTGATCTACAGGATTCCACATTAAAACAGCGATGGACCGTCAGTTCTGTGAATTAACATTATTATTATTCTGTATCATTTAAAACTTCAGAAGAAATCCCCAAATGATAGAATAAAAAATAAAGTGACAAAATGTTTTAATGTTCAGTGTCTGAGGGGCCCTCCGGCTGCGAGGAGGCCCTGTGAAACTATGAGCTGGAGGAGCTGGAAGTGGAGGTGGAGGGCCAGCAGGTTACCTGAGTGTCCCCAAGAGGAGAGGCCTGAGCTCGGGGGCCGTGATGTCTGCAAGGGGGGGTGCTGTGGAGGAGGTGCAGGAGCTGAGGGGCCGTGGTGACGGGGTTGGTGGTGTTGGTGGTGGTAGGAGTGATCTGTAGTGAAGGAGGTAGAGGAGGGGGAGGAGGAGGAGAGGTGCAGGGAGGAGGTGCTGGGGCGACGGAGGAGGAAGGAGGAAGTGGAGGGTGCAAAGTCGGGGTGTCTGGGGGGGGGGCTGGACACCGAGGGGTCCTTCAGGGCGAGGAGGAGGAACAGATGATGATGATGATGAAGGTAGAATAAACAATGAGGAAAGAAAGGAACGACAGGGAGAAGAAATGATGAACACAAGGAGAAAGGGACAGAAAGAGGGAGAACAGAAACAAGACGAACGTGTAGAAGATGATGAAGAGATGAGGAAGAGGAAGAAGGGGGAAAAATGAACACGAGTTAACATGATGGAGGGAAAACTGTGAAAAATGAGATCAAACTAAATAAAAGTAAAGTAGGGGGGAGACATCCTTGTATCTAAAGCTGTTTGTTCTGATTTTATTCTCCACTGGTTTCAGCAGACGGAACATTAACATGTGATCCCTTTAGGTTGTCCAGTATTCTCTGTCTGTTCGCTCTGTGTTTGGTCTCCACCTCCTCCTGAGGGGAATACCTGCCTCTGTAGCTGCTACATGCTGCACCACGTTCCCCAGCTGCTCTGAGTCTGTCTGCTGCTTCTTACAGCTTTTATCCCAAAAAGAGCGACCCAGAACCGACCCACAGTCTCTATAAAGCTCCGTGAAGCCGAGAGGAGCTGCAGATCCAGCTGGTGACTCTCTGGAGGTTCATCACTGTCTGAGACGTGTTAGTCTGAAAGCTTCAGTGGGTGATGCAGACACAGTCGACCCTCCAACAGAGGGAGAATAAACTCCTCAGAGATGAACACATCAGGATTCCTCCCACAGACAGAGGAGATATCTGGAGTCGAACCTCAGCTGTCGGTTCACATCAGGCAGCCGACGCCGAGGTTAAACGCTTAATGGAAGAACTAAATCAGTGATCAATCTTTAATGCGCTTGCCTGAGGCGATTCCTGAGGGCTGAATACAAGATGGCTGAATGCCAGCAGCAGCAGAGAGGAGTCGCTCTGACGGAAACACAGGCTGCTGCTGCAGGAACACTTACAGCTGTGAACATCAGCAGCGCTCCACATCTGCAGCTGGACAGCTGGTTTTACAGAATGATGCTGCAGCTTTGATTTCTTTTATTATTTACCATAAAAAAAGTTCTGTTCGTGTTCCTCAGTTAAGAAAGAGCTTCTTCAGGGAACCAAAATGACACAATCAACCACCTGATTTGTTAAACGGTTCTCAGTCACAATGAAACTAAAATACAAAAGCCAAGTTGATGGTTAAAGCTGGAGTGCCGGCCCAAACGAGTTCACACAGTGCGGATTAACCCGATCACCGCCAGGTACGTCTCTCAGTACTGGCAGTGATGCGTTCTACGTCAGCCAGCGTTGACTGGTTTGCCAGAGCTGAAGGGGGAGCGACCGTAGAGACGGAGTTATGCTGCAGGGACGAGGAGTATGATGAAGAAACCTGAGAAACGTCCGGAAAAAAGTTCTGATGCTCCAGATAAAAAAGATCCTCTGCATTCAGACGAAGGATTTCAGTCAAAAAACTGCGAGTGCAAACTCAGATAACCTTCGGTGGACAGTCTGATCGACCCCACGCTGGCGTTGCACCAGGGTAACACACGTCATGACTACTGTCACGGCCAGAAGGAGGAGCGACCACGTCCGGGAATCTTTCTACTGAAAGACGACGGATACGACAGTTCTCATACAAGTCCTGAGAACACACAAAACCAACCAACCAACAGGTTTCAGGACATTATTTCCCTTCAAATAACTGTAATTTAGCAGTAATTGCAGGGAAGGGAAGGACAGTGTTTTATACTTTAAATTAATTCTAATTCAATGCTGGAGTCGCATTTAAGTGTTTGAGTCAGTGCAGAGCAGCTGAACCGGGCTGCAGTTACATCCCACCAACACAAGGTGGCAGCACTGTTCATTAAACCCAGTGGTGGTGGTGGTGGTGGTGGTGGTGGTGATGATGATGATGATGATGATGATGATGATGATGATGATGATGATGATGATGAGTAGCGTTCACACAAACAAACACACAGTGTGTGTATGTGTGTGTGTGTGTGTCTTACACAGCTGTGGGAGGGTCCGAGGTTTTGGGGTCGTGACCCGATGGTCGTTCCACTCAGGCTGCGGGCGATGCGTCGCAGGTTTTCGGCGCTGTAGCTCTCGTCTCCACCTGTCTGCGGCTGCACCAACGTCAGAGGTCAGAGGTCAGCAGGGAATAACATCTCTACACACTGTTCAAACTCAGACAGACAGGCAGGAGGACAGACAGACAGGCAGGCAGCTGTACCTTGTGCAGAGGTGTAACCGGTGTTCTGTAGGCGAATCTCTCGATCTCAGCCGTCGGTGTTTTGGACCGACCAGATCCTGACAGCATTCTCCTCACACCTACACACACACACACACACACACACACACACACACACACACACACACACTATTATACAGTAGATGCAGTAGCAGTTACCGTAGTAACAGTAAGTTAGTATAGATAGATAGTTAACGGACAGTCACACCTCCTCCAGTTCTCCCTGTTCTCCCAGTAACATTTTATATTGGACTTCCTCTCTTGTTCTGGGAGGTTTACACACCTGAGCTGAACTCACACTTCCTACCTGGTCTGTTGTTGGTTGGCTGAGGACTGACTCCGCGGCTGCCCCGATGCATGCTGGGAGCCAGCAGACTGGCCTGGTACAGAGATTCCAGCTCCGACAGCTCCTCGCAGGGCACCGCCGCCGCCCCTCCTCCTGTTGCATTCTGGGAGCCGTAGTATCTGTTGACGTTTTCCGCCCAGCGCTCCACAGGCAGGGCCGCTCTGAAGTCCTGGCTGGGGGGCGGGGAGGAAGTCCGACCAGGCCGGCTCGCAGGAGGCGGGGGGGCGGTGGAGGGGGAGGGGGACACTGGGGGCCGGTAAAGGGGCGAGCTGCTTGGCGGGTCGGCGGGAGAATCAACGACATCAGGTCGGTCCAGGTGTAAGCAGGACCAGTTCCTGGTGGGGTAGGCGGAAGGGGGCGTGGCTAGTCTGGAGGTGGGACCAGATGCAGGGGGTGTGGTCTGTGCGTGTCTGGTGTAATATGGCCCCTCCTCCATCATCAGATGACACCTGTCGCCGGTGCCAACAGGTGACGGGGGCCGGGGTGGGGGTGAGGCCTGCACTGGAATGGAGACCAGGGGCGTTCCAGTCCACTGGGCGTGATGGTCCGCCTCCTCAGGTGGAGGGGGCGGAGCCAAGTCTCCCAGGGGGCTCTGCTCCCAGGTGTCCACGCACAGAGCAGGGAGGGACCTGGTGTTAGCGAGGGGCTTCCCGAAGCGAGAGCAGGGGCCCCTGGTCCTGCTTTCCTCCCCGGGTGGACCTGTAGGGGTCCAGGCGCTGGAGGCGGGGTCAGACACCGAATTAGCTTTTTGGGGGAGGGACTTAACAAGGGGGGGGGAGGGAGGCAGGGGCTGCTGGTCCTGGATGGCAGCTGATTGGTCGCCCTGTCTCTCCGTCAGAAGTATTTTGAGCGAGAGAGGCTTTTCACTGCAGAGAGAGAGAGGCAGGTTAGGAAGTGTGTGCGTGTGTGTGTGTGTGTGTGTGTGTGTGTGTGTGTGTGTGTGTGTGTGCGTGCGTCTGTGTGTGTGTGCGTGCGTGCGTCTGTTTGTGTGTGTATGTGTGTGTGTGCTTCTGTGTCTGTGTGTGTGTGTGTTGGCCTGCAGTATGTTTGGAACAGATGGTGTCATGGAGAGTTCTGGCTAAACAGGGCTGGTTTAGTGTGTGTGTGTGTGTGTGTGTGTGTGAGTGTGTGTGTGTGTGCGTGTGTGTGTTTCAGAGGTTGTTTCCTGGGGAGTGTCGCCGACCTCTCGCCATGGTTCACAGTGCGAATGAGCCGGTTGTCACGACAACCCTTGTGCAGTGTTCATTCCAGCCGCGGGTTGAGAGGGTTGGACAGAACGAACACCCTGATGGTTTGGATGTTCCTGACGGACGACCTACAGCTGCTACAGCAGAGACACCACGAGAAGGCAACGCCATCTGTGATTGGTCAGATGGGCTGCTCGTGTCAGGTTTCTGATGCCAGTTGAGATCGTGTTTCCATCAACGGATCTCTATCCACATTTTAAAGTATCGCATTAAAAAAGGTTGAGGGAAACA
>CM062209.1:785000-817500 GCA_031216445.1 Lateolabrax maculatus
TCAATATGTGCTGTAACTGATGGGTGTCAGCTTTGAACAGCCAATACATTTTCAGTTCTTTCTTTGTCTGACTTGCTCTTAGTCACGGTTTAAACGCTGTTTCCAACACACAGCAGTGTAAGTAAGGGACTTAATATTAGAATAGCTGTGATGCAGGATGGATGTTCTTTGTGGGGACGTTTAAACATGGTGAGCGTGTACGAGACGGACGCATCTGTCCAGGCCAGATAACTAGAGCTGCAGCTAACGATGGCTTTCATTCTGGAAAAACTATAATTATTTTCTCTATCTAAATGTTTAGCCTGGTTTCCTGGAGTCTGTAATGACGTCTTCAAATGTTTTGTATTGTCTGAACGACAGAACAAAACACAAAAGAAATTCAGTTCACAGAGACATTAAACAGACAAATGCAGAAAATCCTCCCAGTGGACAGTGATTGAGTTTTAACCTATCGATCGATTATCAAAATAGTTGCAGATTAATTTTCAATTAATCAGTTAATCCTTTCAGCTCTACAAATACAATAACGACTCTTAAATCAGCCTTCTATCGACTTGATTAAATTAACTTCAGTCAACTGATAACGACGACGTCCTTTATTTTTGAGCTCAAACTAGAGGACGGAAATCAGAAGAACCTGATCTGGAGCTCCGTGCGCTCACCTGTCTACCAGGTTCAGGTCCAAGCTGACGGGGCTGCTGCTGTTCCTCTCGCTGCTCTCGTATCCGCTCTCCATCCTCTGGATCAGCCTGGGAGGAGGAGGAGGTGGAGGAGGCAGCTCTGCACCTCCTACACTTCCCCTCCCACCTCCTGGTCCATCTCCACTTCCTCTGTGGCTGGAGGTGGTGGGGAGAGTCCACGAGGAGCCCGGTCCTACAGGCATCATCTTCTCCTGGGCTGGGAGGGAGGCGCCCGCTCCCTCGGAGGCTCCGCAGTCGTCTGGCAGGGAGGCTCCGAGTGGGCTGTACCCCGCCTGCCTTCGCCTCTCGCGGGTGAAGATGCTGTCGATGTTGAGCGCCTCCCTCCGTGGCCTCCACGCCGGCCGGTACCTCCCTGACCCCGCTCCCCCCGAGCAGCTGGACTTGGACTCGCTGCTGGTGCTGTCGGCCTCCCAGTCGTGGGAGTTATTGGAGGAGGAGAAGGGAGCGGTAGTGTTGGCAGGGTGGTGGTGGTTGGCAGAGGAGGTGATTTCAGAGAGGACAGCGGCTGGTAAAGAGGAGGAGGAAGAAGAGGACAGGGGTCGGCTGTGGATGATGTTGCTCATGGTCTCCTTGAAGTCTCGCAGGCGACTGGTTGAGGATGAGAAGGAGGAGGAAGGTTTGGGGAGGTGACGAGGAACCTGCTGCTCCTTCAACGTCTCTCCTGGGAGGAAGGAGAGGAAAGAAGGGAGAAAAGAGGAAGAGACAACAGGAGAATGGAGTGAGAATGTGAAAAGTAAATGAGGATAAGAGACGAAAGATAAGGAAGGAAAGAGGATTGAATAAGGGAGAGAAGGCGGGAAGAAAAAGAAGAAAACAGATGAAACGAGGGAAGAGGAGGAGAAAAAGAGGAAATTGGGAAAGTGGACAGGAAAAGGTGAAGGACAAAGTAGCTACGTGAGAAACATCAGAAAACAGCGACAAAGGAAAGAAGAACTCAGAGTGATGCAGAAATGAAGAAAGAGAATGAATGATTTAATACTAAAACAATGATGCCAAACACACGTTGTTCTCCTGCAGTCACACAAGAGTTTGACTGTTGTTACTTCAGATCTTTCTTGTGTAAAAAGTCTCCTCACTGTTCATGTTGTAAAAGAGTCTTTAATAGTGCTGTCGGACACGAGAAAATAACCAAATAAAATAAGGCAATTTATGTATTTTAATATATTTAATATGTTTGTGCCATAAACTTAGATTTGTTTATTTGTGTGGCCATATCACCTACTTTGTACCAGTGAACATTAGAGCCCGACACTCAAATTAGATAATCTTACTGTCCATATTTCAAATATATTTATGTTGTACCTATAGTTGTCTCTGGCCCTAATCTAATTTTAACTGTAAAATGTGCGACTTGGTCCATATCTTGATCATAGCTCTCAAATATCATTTGGCAGATATAAAACTTTCAGGCTTTTTAAACTGCCCAGTATCTGCCCAGTGGTGTCCTCTCTGTCATGTGATTGGCCCCTATGCCCAGATTCCCCAGCCCCTGATTGGCACAAACACCCGGCCTACCCTCACTGTGGTAACCGGCCGACGAGGCTTCGTTGTCAGGTTTAGATCGCCGGTGGCGGCTAGAGCTCCGCCTCCTATCCCCGGGCCCGCCTCCCTTCCTCAGAGACTGGTGCTGCTCACCGTCCGTCACGTGGCCTTAGCAACAAGAAGCATGGCAACGGATGTTTACAACGTGGTCACCACATCATGCAACACAATGACAGAAAAGATGAGGAATGGTAGAGTGTGATTTTATACACAGCAGCGTCGATTTAGTTCAATAATGATCTAATAACAATAAAGACGATAAAATCAAAATGTTAGTGAATGAGTTCAAATTAATGAAGCAAACCCTGCTGTGATTGGCTAACAAAATGCAACACAAACAGCATCACACTGGGTGTTTTTTACAGAAAAGAGGGAGAAATATATAACGTACAGCACATGTAAGCTGTACGTTAGTTTCTATACGCAGTTTTGCCCTCCTGTATTATCAACCTGGACATTTAGGACTTCTGTGGTCTTTTCCAGCCTTGAAACTAAACCTCAGACTAGCATCTAGAATCCAATCTGGATGCTCCAAACTTTATGCCAAGATGTTCCGACTAACCAGAATTTTCATTATCGATAAATCTGTCAATTATCTTCTCAATCAATCATTTAAATGTTCAAATTGTCACAGAAAGGTGACGTCTTTAAACTGCTTGTTCGTCCGACCAACTGTCCAAAACCCAAAGATATTTTGTTTGATATTCTTTCTTGAAAAATTAATGAATTATGAATCAATTGTCTAAAATTGTTTCTAATTAACATTCTGTAGATCGAATGATCCATTAATGGACTGATCATTTCAGCTCTAATCTATTCTATGATTGCTAATTTTTAGATTTGCATTTTGTGGACATGAACAAGAGATTACAAGCTACTTTAAACTCTATTGTCTAGAGGACTTTTTTCCTTATTTCGTATTCAAAAACAGACTTACCGTCACTCACAGACTGGTACCTTCCCCATCGTAATTTAAATCACATAAGCATGTCGTCTTCTGCTCTGTTGTTTGAAATAAAGGCTCCAGTAAACCAAAGTAAAAGGACTAATGTAGAAAAACAAAATCGACAGAGATTCAATAATGGATTAAGCATTAAGAATTATCTGGTTCCATCTGTTATAACTTTGTAAACTGAATATCTTTCGGTTTTGGGTTGTTGGTTGGACAAAACTCCTGATTTGTATTATTTCCCTTACAAAGAGGTGATCAATCTTAATGTTTTAAATTATAGTATTTAAAAGGACAAATAATTGTGGCCCCCTGTATTCTATCCAGATGAGATTTTGTGGTCTCAGCTACCCACCTATGGTATCCAGGCTGCAGAGCGAAGCGTGCAGGGCTCCGTCTGGGCGTTCGGTGCAGATGATGGTTCCCTGGGAGTCGGAGGAGTAGTGACTGGCCAGGGACTCATGGTGCGAGTGGGAGGGCTGTCGGTACGAGTAGCTCTCCGTCGACGAGTCGGTGCGAGTGTCGCTGGAGATTGACTGCTCACGGCCTGGCCGGGGGGGTGGAGGGGTGGGGTTAGTAAACAAGTCGGGGGGGCGCGTCAGTGGTGATGGACATGTGCTCATATACAAGCACACACAAATATACATCATATCTGACACAGATAAACCTTGCTGCCGCTACAAGTACTACGACTACAACAACAACAGCCACAACGACGACGAAGACGACTACTTCTACTACTTCTGTTAGCTGGCTCAGTTACCTCAGTCTGGGCTGTCATAGTACTACTACGACTATTACAAGTACTTCCATTTCTGGGTTAGTTACCTGAATGTTTGCTGTTGTGCTACTACTACGACTCCTAGCTGTGTTGTAGTTACCCGAGTCTTCACTGTCGTAAGCGGCCTTGTTGAGGTGGTGGAGGTCGAAGCGTGAGGGCAGGTCCTGGACCGACACGGGGGTCCCCCGCGGGTCGGCGTACAGCAGCAGCAAGGGCTGGTAGTGGCCCTTGATGCAGCGAGAAACCACGTCCTTCCACTTGGGACCGATCTATGGTGGAGGGGAAAAACACACAGGAGACAATGACTCCAAAAGCTGATGAAGACGCTATAAACTTCTGGTGGAGTGGACAAAAAACACAAATACATACAAGCTGTATTTTAACTTTTCATTTTGCTTTTTGTTCACCCGTCAACCCTGAGATTTTCTGATTGATGAAGTACGAGAATATCTGGTCAGATGTTGAGTTATTTTTATATGTGTGACTGCTCAAAAGGAAACTTTTTTCAATTTTCAACCGGCTTTGTATTATTACAAAACTAATGAAAACCCAACACGAAACACCCGGCTGACTTTTGCTGGCAAATCCGGGTAACACCGGCAGACTTCCTCCGGTGCAGGCAACATGGAGGAAAAGTAAACATTATTCATTTGCATATAATACTGACATTGTATGACACAAAGCCGGCTGAAAATCAGCAAAGTTTCCCTTTAAGTTTAGACACAATTTTGCTTTTGTTCATAGATAAAAACCTGTTTATATATTGAAACTTTGTTTTTGTACCGGTTGCTTTGGTTTCTGACAGCTGGTTTTATTTTGGATCTGGTTCAGACCGGGATACCAGGATGCTACGCTTCTGAAACCTTTTAGCTTCCCCTGCTCTCTTTTGTTAATCAGCTAAAAGCAAAGCAGAAAACATTCAGGCAGCAGCTTCAACGTAACAAACGTAACTCTGTAACTTGTCAATGTCACATCTTTAAAAGTAGGAGAATATTCCATTTTGAAATAAATCTTCCACGTAAAACCGTCCACAGAAACTGTGATAAGTAGCTGGTGAATTTCCCAGACACAGTAACGACTCGTTCACCTCGAAAACACAATGCAGCGGACGGCAGCTGAAATGTTTCGTCAGGTCGTCTTCCTGCTCTCCTTCTGTTTGTCTTTCTGTGCGACACAAATCCTCCCGCTTGTTATTTCAACCCTTCCTCCATTTTACCAACAGTCCACCTCCCACTCTGCTCAGATCTGACGGGACGTCCCGAAAACCCACAACGCCGACTGTCCGTCAACCGCTGAGTGTGTGTTTGTGCAAGAGAAAGAAAGATATAGAATGAAAGTCTGCAGAGTGGGCAAAAGTGTCGACTGTGGTGGGATGTTTGTGTGTGTGTGTGCTCTGACCACACCCTCGGTTCTGTCCAGCTGGACTGATAAACAATAGAGGGATATCCTTGTTTTCACAACCAACAGAGAGAGAGAGAGAGAGAGAGAGAGAGAGAGAGAGAGAGAGAGAGAGAGAGAGAGAGAATGTGATATCTCATTCGACCGATGTTATTAGAGGGCAGCAATAATAGAACAGAGAAAAGTGTGAAGAGGAAACAAAACGGAAGAGGGAGAGAGGTGTGAGGATGGAGAGAGAGACAGACAGACAGACAGACAGAGAGAGAGAGAGAGAGAGAGAGAGCGCGCTAACATGAGGTCATGAGGTTTTTCCGACACACACACACACACACACACACATCTGTGCTTCTATACCTGCGAGGACCTTCACTGATGAAAGACATTCCCGAGCCACTGACCTTAAAGGAATAAGTCAACATTAAGGGAAACATAATCCTGTCTTTTTCTGAGAGTGAGGTGATCAGATCAAATCTCATGTGTGTTTAAAGTACAGAGCTGGAGACGGGAGGTGGATAGCCTAGCTTAGCATAAAGATTGGAAGCAGGGGGAAACATAAGCCAAGTTCAAAAATACATTAATATACAGTATATCACAATATTAGAGCTGAAACTATTAGTTGATCACTTCTTTTAAATGAGAACTTAAACATTTTTTGTTTGTGTTCATTCATATCCGAAACTGTAAATTTTGTCTGATTCCAGTTTAGCTTATTTTTATCTTTATTTTACTCTTTTTAAATCCTATGTATACGTGTCGTTTTATCTTGTCTTGTGCTCAGTTTCTGTGATGTAACGGTGTGGTAGTAAGTTAAAGTATTAAACTAAGTTTCTAATTTTATAACTTGATCAATGAGTCAACAGCAGATAAATGGCAGGACACAAGGGGAGAGAGAGAATGACAACAAAGGTTCTCTTCTTTTTATCGATGATTCTACTGATCAATATTCACATTAATTAGATCACTCCTACCACCAACACCTCCTTATGACACCATGCATCACTGAATATACCTCTTTGACATGTGCATCATCGAAGTACATCCATCGTCGGATCTTTGTCTGGAAGAAGAAGGTGGAATAATGTTTCCCATAGTAACACACCATGCCGACCAGGTAGAGCTCCGACTGACGAGCCTTCTCCTCCGTCACCCTGTAAAACAACTGAAGAAGAAGAGTCCAGTGAAGCAGTTGCACTGAACCATTTTCTGATTCCACTTTCATACATTCGTCTGTATGCTGACGAAACTGATGTTTATCAATGTGTTTAAAGAACTTCTTACATCCCCGAGGCGCAGGCAGGTTCCCAGGGTGTGTATGACGTCCTCAGCGAGGTCCGAGTGATCCGAGTCCCAAACCAGACCAATGGTGATGATCTCTGGACTGTTGAGGAGGACACGGGCCATCCTGAGCTGCTGACCACACTGACTCTGAGGAGGAGGATTCATGTTGATATGAAACAGAGCAAATCTTTACATCTGAGGAAGTGTTCTTAGTGAATTAGTTGTGAAAGTGTCTTACAGGACAGCTGCGCAGGTCTCCCATGCTGGCGTTTCGCAGCAGCTCCCCAAACATACCAGGAGTCGCTTTCTCCCTCGACTCCAACATCTTCACTGCCTGGTTACTGAGGAAGACGAGGAGGAGATGTGATCTAGTTAGCTCTAGTTTGTGACTCTCATTTATTACATTTCTTACATTCCAATCACTGAAAACAGTGACTGTTTTGTTGGCATTTAATAGAAGCTCCAAAAATAAATATTTCCTCTAGGTGTACAAGTAGTTAGAATTTTTAGCTATTTCACAAGCCACATCTTCATTACCAAACTAAAGATGGCAGATGGGTGTGCACCAACATCCTTCATGATGATACCAATATCTGTGTTGATGTGTTGAGGTCATGACTGCAGACTGCTGTGGTACAGTTACAACAGTAGAGGCGCTACATCGCAGCACTGAGATCATATAATTTGTCGTCCAGTAACTAAACTGATCCAAGACAAGATGTGTAAGGATTGATCCGATTCATCAGGGGATGCTGATTGATTGGTCACGTCTTTCATTTGGGTTTTTCAGTAATTAATCAGAGCAGCAGCCTTCTGAAGGAGGACAAACAGCCTAATGAGTCACATTCAGGTGGCGAAGTGTCAGGACAAAACACACACAAGACCAGTCTGAAGCCTGATAATCACCAGCTGGACCATCATAAACCAACTATAAGAAATGGACGTCATCCATTGGTTTGGGGAATACCGTTTTGAAGCCTTCAGTTTGGCATTGGATTTTTGCTCCGCCCTCTGCTGGCCATTAGAAAGTTGGCACCGTTTATTTCTGCCTTAAATTTAGGCATTTTAGGGTCTATGGGGATTGACTTGCTTTTAGAGCCTTGAGTGGCCATTTGAAGAACATTTTTCAGCCCTGCAGGCTGCCGCTCGGTATGATCCACATTGAGTAGAAGTTAGTTTACAGTTGGATCTGTTTTTATGTAATGGCTGTGTGGCCATAGTATTCCTATTGTTTTAACACATCGAATCTCTGCTATGCAGCATGTGGATTCAATGATTTCTTAAAAGGTATAATATGTAAATTCTCAGCATTAAAATGTCTAAAAACTACTAGAACTTTTTTTATATATGCCGTTGATTCGTGTACTTACATTATCTCAAATGTTTCCAACAATGTTCAAAACAGAGAAATCCGTAATTTTAATCAAGGTAACGGTGCGTTTCATTACCTGTTTTATTCAGTAGTGACGCAACAGTGGTGTAGACAACAACTCCCACTGTCCCAAGCTACTCCTCGACCTCACCAAACTCCGTGTGTCGTTATTGATTTGATTGAGAGACCCGTGGCATCCAAATATTGTGCGTTTAATGGAAATATGACCAGTTGTTGTGGAGAAACTTTGATCTGATTGAAATATTAGCTGCAGCTCAGATCACTTACTTGGTCAATAACAGAAAACATCGGCAGTGGTGTTGAGCTGCTGATTTTTAACGTGAAACTGCTTTATTCAATGTTTTTACTGGTTTTAATCAGCTGGTCCGTTTGTTTTGGAGAAGAAGAGAATTTCAAAACAATTCATGGTCCATTAAAGACATGATGGTGTTGTGATGAAGTTCCCGGCAGGTTGTATCCCTTTAAGAGGGATGAGAGGCGCACACACGCACACGCACACACACACACACGCACACGATTCATTCTCCAAACACGGATAAGTGGTGTGTTTGTGTGTGTGTGTGTGGGTGTGTGTGTGTGTGTGTGTGTGTGTGTGTGTGGGTGTGTGTGTGTGTGTGTGTGGGTGTGTGTGTGTGTGTGTATGGAGGAGCCACGATAAAGACAGCGATTAGTCGGTTGCCTTGGTGACCCTGAAATGTAACCTAGCGACAGGGGGGGGTGCCTGAACTTACCTGTTCTGAGAAGAGAGCTAAACACACACACACACGCACACACACCCTTACCACAGGGAGGTGGTGGAGATGTAGTGGACCATCTGAATGAAGGGCAGAGGGTCTGAGGACGCTCCACAGCTGCTGCACACACACTGACACACACAGACACACAAAGTTAACATCACATACAACACTCTTCTGTTATCACGTGATGGTTTTTACATGTTGGAGGTTTCAGGAGACATTTGTTTACCTTCAGACATATAAAATACTCTTCTTTGAATGATAACTTGTGTCTGATATGGTTTCTCCCCAAAAAAGATCAACTGCCTGGTTAAAATCTCTTAAAATGATAAATCCAGAATCCATGAATTTACAATTATAGTTCACTTCAAAGTTAAACTCCTACTTTCATAAATGTTTCCACATCCCACTCATACTGGACCCTGATTGGATCCAAACTAGTTATGATGTCTTAAAGTCCTGCAGGTAAGTGCAGGTGTTGAACTAAGGTCTAAGATGAGCTCAGAGAGGCTTTCCTCCTTCAGCAGATCAATGTGAAAAACAACTGATTCACAGTTATGAGTGCAGGGAAGCTTAGAGTCAGGGCCATGTTTAGGAAAGGCGTCTGCTAATCCAAGTGAAGGCAGCAGGAAGGTCTAGCTGCTCAGAGGTGAACAAACTTTACAAACCGAATTACTGTCCAAGTTCTCCCGTATTTACAGGTAGAACAAAAACCAGCAGGGTGGTGGGGAAGCTGTCGGATTAATTTAATACCTGCTTCATGATCATACCGGTCAAAATAGGAAAGATTTTGACAGTCGATAGAAATATCTGAGCTTTGGATTAATGGATGAACAAAACAAGCAATGTGAAGACGTAACCTTGAGCTGCCAGGCGTTTTCATTAAAGTTTTTACTACTTTTTTAGTTTTTTACACAGACGAAACAACTATTCGATGTATCCATAAAAAAAGTCTGATTAATCAATAAGCTTGTTTAATAATAAAAACACTTTATTATGGAACTAGTACTACACCTTAAGGAACTATTTTCTTTCAACCCAACTACCCAGAAAGAAGCGTGCAGCTACTTCTGGATGGATGTGGTTAACCGATATGTTAACACTACAGCTCAGCCGAGGACGACGGCGTTAATGTTTCCATCCTGCAGTGGCACGAGCCGCTCGGGCAGAAGTAGCTGCACGCTTCCTTCTGCACAGTGATACAGTCATGGGTGTAGTTCAGTAGAAAGAAAATAGTTCCTACATGAAACTGCTTACAACAAGGTCTGTGGATTATCTCAAGTAACTGGGTCGTCATTTCTGGAAAGAGCACAAGCCGAGTGCCGTTATATATCAGAGAGAAGGCCGACATCTCTACAGCTGATATCTCCAAAACTCTGCAGCTCACACCAAAACACTCCAGATGGACAAATACAACTACAGCTAACAGGAAACATATGTATTTTTGATTTTGGGGTGAAGTGCCCCTTTAAGACAGAACTTAATTTTCTAAATGTTTTGTGTCAGCTGGGGACTCGTGCCGCTCAGACCACGTCTCCGTCTCACCTGCTCGAAGAGCGTCATGGCAAACTTCTGGTGGGGGATGCAGTGTCTGGCCGTGCAGATGTCTTCTTTGGTCTCGTCTGAGATGTGGAAGTGAATCCTCATCAGGATGTTTTCCTGCAGAGACACAGAACAGAAGTGAAGATCAGTAAACTTGACCTTTAAAAACCTCAGGTAACTGAAGTAAGGAAGTACTGCATCTGTGTGTGTGTGTGTGTGTGTGTGTGGTCTCACAAAGCACTCTGCAGCGTCGTCCATGATGCCGAGCTGAAACCTCTGTTCGTCCTGGAAGGTTTTGGCGAGCGCGGTGCGAAGAGCGTCGGACGGTAGAACTTTCTCACTGCTGTACTGAAACTGAGCGAAGATGCTCTGCAGAACGAGAAGATACAGAGCGACGGCCAAGGTTAGAGACGGGAGATGCTCCAGGATCAGCTGCAGATATCAGTCAGGATGATTCTCACCTTCAGAGCGCAGAAAATACATGAGTCCTCCATACACTTATGAGTCGTCAGCTGACGGAAACTCCGTCGGAAGATATCGAGATGCCACAGAACCTGAGAGACAGACGGAGGGAGAACATCAGTAAACAACACACAGCAGCTGTGAATCACCTCTGATCCCAACGAGAGGAAACAAAGACTTTCCCGTCTGGAATAAACCTGATTTCTTTCTGCCCAGACTGTGTCCACAACGCTGCGGAGGAATTTAAAGCCACATGAGCAGTCGACCAAATCAGGAAAACTCTCTTGGAAAATGGAGTCTGAATGTTTTAAATTCCTCACATCTGCAGGACGAAGTGAGGAGACTGAACACCTGAAAATCCTTCCTGAGAGTCCGTGTGAGTCTGTGCTGCAGCGGCTGCTCTGACTCTACTAAAGGCTCAATGTGACGTGTTTGCATCAGCACAGCCACCGGCCAATCACCTGTCAGCGTGGACGCCACTGACCGTATCTGACCTGAGACCGCAGCCGGCCAATCAGAGAGCAAGTTTAGTGACCTGAGGACGAGCAGACGTGTGCGTAAGAGAGCGAGAAAGAGTGTGTCAAAAACACAAGTAAAGCTGTGTGAGGAAGACATCAAAGTGTGTGTGTGTGTGTGTGTGTGTGTGTGTGTGTGTGTGTGTGTGTGTGTGTCAAACTGTGTTCGTCACTCCATCTGCTTCAGGAAACCATCTGGACTCCTGCGTGACGAAGACGAGAGTGTGTGAGAGAGATGGAGTGTGTTAAAGTGAGAGTGTTGTTGAGGGAAAGAGAGTCTGTGTGTGTGTGTGTGTGTGTGTGTGTGTGTGTGTGTGTGTGTGTGTGTGTGTGTGTGTGTGTGTCTGTGTGTGTGTGTGTGTGTGTGTGTGTGAGAAAAGACGAGAAAAAGGGGAAAACAGAGATGACTTGATGTTCAGTGTGTCGGTTTAATATTTTATCTGACATCAGGGTTTCTGCAGTTGCACAAAGTCAAATTTAAAACTGTTTAAAGACTTTTTAGGACTAAGTCACATCAGCCAAAGCATGAAAGTTAATGGAAAACCAGCAGGGACGATGTGACCTACAATTATTTATCATCACCACCACCACCACCACCACCACCACCACAAATGTACTGATTTATTCAGGGAATTAATTAAATGATTGTGACCTGGACCCAGATAAGAGGCAGAAAACGGATAGATGGATTAATGACTAATTAATAACCATTCATTCTTTTTAGAGCAGCAATGATATAAAAAAAAAAATCACTATTTTGATAATCGATTAATTGTTCAGTCTTTTTCTAGTAAACTTATCAACCATTTCCTGGGTTTATCTTCTCAAATGTGAGGTGCTGCTTTACCAGCTGTGGGACGTTTTCATGGTTTTTCCTCATTTTTTGATTTCATAAACTGAACGATTAATTAATTAATGGCAAAAAAAGGCATATTAATCGATAAGCTTGCAAACATTGACATTTGAGGTGTAAAACATCTCCTGACAGCAGCTACATACAGAAACAGTTTTATAGCGTTATAGCAGTGGGTCATTAAAAAGTAAGTGACCACACAGAAATGTTTCCTCGTTTCTACCGGTTATCCATGACATCATCCAAACTGTCCGATGAATGAGTCAGCTGTCAGCCTGCCTGACTTCATGTTTAATACTTTTGGTTTGTGTGTACAAAGTCGGTGTGAACAGGAAACAGACCAGAACTAACACTGGATCTTTTTCTTTTGGTCCAGACCGAAGCGAACTACAGGTGTGAACGGGACCTTAAACCTCAGAAACCATGGGACTGATCTGAAAAACTCCTGTTTTACAAAAACCTGATGTCAAAGTTTCTGAACTTTAGGAGCTAAAAGGTTCAGGTTCAGTCAAGTAGAACTGGTCCTGAATCACTTTCAGACAGGATTCTTGTGGATCAGATCTGTAGTTCCGCTTGCATGAATGTTCCAAACCACGACTGACAGTCTGCACACCCGGACTGGGCGATGTGGCCAAAAATGTCCCCATGATGAACATTTTCGTGTCAGTAGATCTTCATCATCGACTATCATCACAATAAATGTCCAATCATTATTTCTTTCAAGTGTAAAAGCTGATTATTCGAGTTGAAGAAACCGGTCGGTTAATTGTGGTTTAAACTTGACAAACAGCAGAACATTTCAAAAATACGAGGATTTCAAAACAAATCTAAATAATGCCATATCATTCACACACCACTGCAGCGGAGCAACAGAGTGTCTGAGCAGACCTAAGAGAGTGAGGACGAAGCAAGGGGTGGCAACTAGTGTTTAAGGTACATTAGCGCTCCCTCAAATGGTGATTTAATTATATTGAATATTTGTTATACTGCGATCAAGGAAAATTGTATTTGAGCTAACAATTTCTGAACCTTTTGGATCAATTCGACCAAAGATAAGTTGTTTCGGAACATGAAAAGTTGGTTCCCAGCTGGAACCAAAAACAGGCTTTCCTTGACGTGTGAACCGTGACAGCAGTGGCCGCGTTATACTACATTCGTCGTGCACTAATAGTCTGCTACGTCTTCTTATCATTAATGGTTGGTCCATGCTTGTTTTTTTTGATAAAAACTAATATCTGTAATAACAGAACAAAAGCTCAAAAGGTAATAATGCGATTCGCCATCTTGCTGAGACTGTTTACTCCATTGATGACGCATCCTTCATTACAATGGTTCTGCTCAGAACTGGTGGAAACGCAGGCTGGTTTGCTAGACAGCACAAAGGCTCCAGGAATCCTGAACTGAACCAGAGAACCACAGCTAATTTGGTGAAAAGCACTAACAGAGGGGATTTTAACCAGCTGTGACGGCGGGTTGTGGAGGCAGCCAGAGGTTTCATTACAGGATCAGAAACCATCATCACAAACAGAATCTCTAACTTCGGGTTAAAGGGTTTAACTTCTTGTTCTCCGTCTTCCTGAGAATCCAGAGACTTTGGGAGTCTCCTCTCCTGCTGAGCGACTGGAATCCAGACAGGGAGGAATTTTTTCATCACTTTATTTATGAGGGTTTTAAAAAGGTCTGGAGGTCAGAGTCTGAGGCTGTAGTTTGAGTGATGAGCAGTTTCTACGAAACCGAACTTTGACTGTGGCGCCAAAAAATGCCACAAACTGAGGTGAAGCTGCTATTATCATGTGTTGTTCGACTCCACTTCATGAACGTACAGAGAGAGGCACAAAAACGTCCTGTTCTGTTTCAGAAATATCTAGACTAGAGCTGAAATAATTTATTGATTAGTCCATCGACAGTAAATGAACCAGAAACTTTTGTTGGTTCCCGATTTGCAACTTTTCTCTTGTGTCTTTCAGTTTTGTATGGACAAAACAAAACTTTTGAAGACGTCACTTTGGACTCCAGAAATGAGTATTTTCCACTATTCTGACATTTTATAAACCAAACGATTAACTGATTATTGAAGAAAGAATTCAGCAGATGAATCAATAATGAAAATGCAGCCTTACTAGTGTTTATACTTTGGAACAAGTACAAGACTGAGGTTAAAAAAATATGCATTATGCATGAATTATTGTTGAGTTTAAACAACAAAAAGGAATTTAAGCAAATAAATGGTTTAAAAAAAAAAAAAGGAGCTGAGTGAAAGCCCTGAGGTGTGACTGAGTGTGCAGCACACTGTGGAGTCAGCACTTTGGGTGTGTTTGTTTTCTCCTTCCTGTCCCCCCCACCAGGTCCAATATGTTGCTTTGTTCCTGCGGGACGAAGCAGCAGCGTTCAGCAGGTCAGTCAGGTAATAAACCTTCAGTACAGATCTGAACAGGACTGCTGGGTTCAGAAACTACTAATCCTGTTTGCTTTTATTTTATAGATCATCCATTAGTGTTTAGATCAACCTTGTTGATTTCGGGCTGCAATTAGCGATTCTTTTCATTATCGATTAATCATTGTGTCTAGAAAATATCAGAAAATAGTGAAAGTTCCTGATATAATTTCCCCTCAGCCCAAGGCGACGTCTTCAAATGTCTTGTGTCCAAAACCCAAAGAGATTCAGTTTATTCAGTTATTATGTAAGATCGAATGATCTTTTCAGCTCCAGTATCAGAAAACCTGCAGAGATGTGAAACCTGTAGCAGAGAGATGATCCATTACACTTTGATTAACCTTTTCACTGTTATAAACAACATGAACTTATAAAAACTGAGATGAATAACTTATAAATGTCAATCCCTTCTGGGGTGACAGAGGGATGGAGGGAGGGAGTGTCATCCATGGGGTCACCACCGGGGAGGCGTGGGAGGCTGCACCAGGGGTTTGAATGCATTTTTGGAATATCTGAAGGAGCTGCATTCAGCACAGAGTTGCTCTTTAACACTCTGTCCCTGGTCACACCTGCATTATCAGGCAGCAGTAACATCAGTGACTAAAAGAAGACAAAGTAAGGTTACGGACTGTGATGGATTCTCTCTCAACTGGTTTTCAGAACTCTGATCTCAAACCAACGGCTGCTGCAAAGGAAGGAAATCAGTCTAAAACCTGATGGAGGATTTCCACTGATTAGATTTCAAAGTTTTCATGATGAATGTGTTCAAACCTGCGAACACATCGGTACGACCCTGAGGAGGATTGAGGTCTGAGCGTGGTCCGCCTGGTTTCGTTAGATGATCAATGTGAAACGATTCTGGGATGACGGTGAAAATGAATTTGTTATTGACTGAAGTGTTGGATTAAATGAAGTGTGAGAGAAGTGAGTGTCAGCTTTGTGTCCGGTGACGAAGGCGGGCGGATGTTCTGGATGTCCTGAGCAGCAGGGAGGATGAGGACGATGAAGGTGTGCAAAGAGCTGAACTGGAGGCCTCAGCCGCTTGTTACCGCGATGTTCTTCCTCTTCACTTCGTCTTCGTCACACGTCGGAGCCACTGAGCCTCCTGACGGCCCGACGACTCCTCCGGTCGGCTCCACCCAGCTGTCCACGGGCTCACGATCCTTTTGATCTCTTTGGTTTGACGTCAAGCAACAGTGACGAGTCAGGACGGATGGAGGGCTGGGGGGGGTGTTACACTTGGCCGGTGCAGGAGTCACGAGGAAGTGTGTTCACGGTACACTGAGCTCAGGGGGGGTTGAGATCCTGCAGGCAGCAGACTGATACCTGCTGGTTACCTCAGAGTTACTGCAGACGGTCAAACAGGGTAAGAACAGAGACGCGTACATCTCTGGAAAACTCTACAAGGACTGGGGGAGACTATTAAATAAAGAGTATAGGTTCATATTTCTGCTATTTGATCTTCTCCTACAGTGTTCGCATATGTCATTAGTATTTTTAACTGAAGTAAAACTCCACCTACAAAAGGAAATGTTCGTATTTTAACAAGAAGTTTAGAGAAAATCAATCAGCAACTATTTTTAATAATTAACTCATCACTTTTTCAAGCAACAATGTTTTATATGACAGTAAACTGAATATATTTGGATTCAGGCTGCTGATCAAATAAAACAAGACATTTGAAGACGTCACTTTGAACTTGACGGGCATTTGTCATTATTTTTATGACATTTTAAAAACAAAAGGATTAAACGATTAAACAACAGAGAAAAATTGTTGGATGCAGCCCTAAAGAAGTTTAACAATTGTTTTATTTAAGGAATTTTAAGCTGTTTTTTGTTGAGGACCTTTTCTGAAAAAGGTACGAAACTCCTTCACTCTGTTTCACTTTGCATTTCTGCTGCATTTGTAAAGTTACTTTATACAAATATTGTTTGAGGTTTTTAAGACTTTGTAGCTTAAGTTTGATTTATTTTCATAAATGTGTTGATGAGAAGTTTGTCAGGCCCGTGTGCCGCAGACACTAGAGTGTACTGTTGTGACCATGCTGGCCAGTGTGACTGTTCACGGTGGTCACGTGATGCCTCAGAGTCAGCCTGCAGTCACAATAAACTCACTACATGTTAAACAGGACCACAGCACCAGTGCAAAGGGAGAGTAAGTACTCGTTTTAATTCTCATTTGATCTTCTTTAAGTTTCTACATATTTATTCGAATCATTTTCATGAAATCAACCCCATCAAACGCCTGTGCTGGGCGAGGGTGCAGCATGTGATCCAGTTATACATCGATAGATATAGTTTCCCTTTAAGGATTCCAGGTTTACAAACAGTTTAAGGTTTTTCTGATGACAGAAGACACCGTGATGTTTGTTAGCTTCACCCGAACTATAAACATGTCCGCCTGTGACCCCTGACCTCTGACTGTGTGTAATGTGGCTGCTGAGGAGCTCCGGTGAAACGATGTAATGAGTGTTTCCTCTTCAGCCCAGTCTGTCATTTCAGCAGCCCCACCCCGCGGGGTTAATGAGTCAGCCTCCGTTTAAACGAACACCAATAATTACCGCTCCATCCCTCACGCCGTCTTACTGCGCTCTTATTGTGGAAGCTGGCAGACAATACACCTCCCCACCTCCTCCTTAAACAGAGGATGAATCATAAATGAGTGTAATGTGCAGTCTGGGGGGTGTTACAGGCTCGTCAGCTCCTGGAGCTGCAGAGGCTCATTACAGGCTCACATCAAACATGTAGTTATGTGTGAGTGTGAGCTGGATGGTGGAGTCATGTGTCTGACTGTGGTTTACAGCCACAGTACTGAGTGGCTGACTGGCTCAAAGGCGCTGTGGTGGAACTGCAGGTTGACGAGCTTTGTGAGGCTCCGGCCTCCTGTCGGCCACAGTACTGCTGTGCACTACAAGTATTTAGACAGTGTTCACAGTTCCATAGACGATCAGTGTAGTCACCCACATAGAGGCGATTTTAAGTGCCATTAATCCACACGTCATCTACGGCAAGTCATCACCAGTCTGCAGCCACGTTAGCGGCTCTGTGATCTCAGGCTCCCTCCAGCGCTGCTCGTACACATATCGTTCCCCTTTCACCATCATGGAGGATCTTCCAATCCCTGAAATGCACCTCAGGGAGACGAGGAGGCTTCTGGAGGAGCCCAGTGAGAGGAAACACAGGCGTATCCTACACGGAGGTCTGTTATCAAGTGGTGTGACGTATAAATCCGACACCTCTACATGAGGCACGCAGACTGAAGCTTGACAGGTGATACAGCTGTGCAGCACCTCATAAGTAACCGACATCACTTGAGACCGACGCTGTGGACGCTTCGGCTCCTCCATCCATCGCCAAGACGCGAGGAGACACAATAACATACAGAAAAGCACCCTGTGGCCGTCCTCGGTGCCTTGCTCTTGCTGTCCTGAGCGGGCGAGTCAGCAGGTACACGTGAAGTTACTGCACACGGCTCTCACAGCAGGAAGTGAAGAGAGTAAGAAATGACGTGTGTGTGTGTGTGTGTGTGTGTGTGTGTGTGTGTACCTGCAGGGCGCTGTTCAGGAAGCAGCTGTTCTGTCCCGGCTCGTTGCTCAGCCCTTTACTGGGAGCGATGGACGTCATGGTGCGAGGCGTCAACATTCCCTGCATCCCACCGCCGCCGCCGCCGCCACCAGCACTGCTGCCACCGCTGCCTGACGCAAAGTAGTTCCTCTTCCACGACATTTTTCCCGCTCTCTCTTTCTCTCCCTCTCCTCCTTCGTCTCTCGGCCTCGCTCCCTGCAGGAGTCAACTTCCTATCGTCCGTCCTCGTATCGAAGGAGGCAGAGCCATTTCCTCCGGCCGACGGGAGGGAGAACGTAAAAAAAAAAAAAAAAACAGAACTGCTCCAAAATTTTAAATGAAGTTTTAGAGTACAAATAAATTCCAGAGTAAAGTCTGTTGGAACTTTGGTTTAATGTTCTTTAACTTGACCTAACCTAATTTCTAGGTTCTGCATTCTTAATTCCAAACATTACAATAAAAAGATTTAAAATATTGGATATCCAGGAGTTCTGTATCCAAAAATCTTATGTCAGAGGATTATGAAGACGTTATATCCTCTGTGGAATCTCAGTGGTTAAATGTTCCCAATTTTACATTCCAGCTTTTCTGTATTTCAAGGAATTCCAAAAGGTTCTCTGCTTTATATTCCAAGACTTTGAAGGACTCGTCCCGCTCTGTGTGCTGCAGGAGCTGCTGGTGCGATGACTTTCCCCTCCTGTCACCCTCCAACACGTGCAGCTGAGCCGTGACCGCACTTCATCCTCCTCTTCATCAGCCTCCGTGCAGCCAGAACCAACAGCAGGTCAGAGGTCAGAGGCAGTTCAGATCTGCAGAAGAAGAAGAAGAAGAAGAAGGACAAACTGTTTGAGTGGCTTCTTCTATGTCAAGTTTTCTGCTATCAGGAAAACAACATTCAGACTCCGTTGGACCATTGAAGACCTTTTGAAAACCACAAAGAATGTAAAACCTTTTTCACCATCAAAGAATGACAGAAAAAAGTACATGAATGTATTGACATTTATATCACTTTTAGTCAGTACCTCCCAGCTGTATATAACAATAATTCCTATTAATATAATTAATCACTTGTGACCTTGACCCATGGATGCCTTACTGGACGGGACACATGAAGTGAATGTTTTTATTGTTAGGAAGTCACAGAGTTCAGTTTAAAGACACAGAACGACCACAAGGAGACACAAAACAACTACAGAGACAAAAAACCACCACAAAAAAAAACACCACCATCTTTTTCAGTCTCATAATCCGTCTATAAGCAGCGGAAAACTAAACAAATAAATATAATAAATAAGCTGTTAATTTAAGTTTCTACTGTTGCAGCCCAATAGCTGAAGGTTTGAACGAATGTGACTGTTGATTCAATGCTTTAAGACTTTTCAAGACTAAAAAAGAAGCTGCCTGCTTGTTTCTGGATGCTGATGAACCTTGCAAAATAGTAAGAATGAAGAATAAGGAACACAGGAAATGAAATGTGAAGACAGTCTGTTCATGCAGGCAGACAGGAGCAGATTCTTCTGCTCTGAAACCCAACATTACTCAGTAAAAACCAGGACCGGTAATAACTGGAGTTCAGGCCTTTAAATCTCTTCTAAGACTCTATATTGAGATAATTTAAGGCTTCTGCAGACGGGGTAATGACTGGAGGAAACCCTCCTCTTCCTCACACTGAGCTCTTCTCTGCCACACTGCAGTCACAACAACAAACAGAATCTCTCCCTCCCTCCCTCCCTCCCTCCCTCCCTCCCTCCCTCCCTCCCTCCCTCCCCTCCTCTGGGCTATTTCTGACAATTATTAGAGAACATACACGTTGAATTAAAGTAAAAACACAGACGGATGGGACAAAAAACTATAAAGTCAGAGCTACAGACTGTTTCGGTGTTTAAACACAGATCAGTGGAGATATCTGATGCAAACATCTGATTTATTATGGATAAAAAGATTGCTTTCATTACTAAAAAATGTCAGAAAACAGTGACATGTGCTGTCACTTCCTTAAGCCAAACTGACGTCTTCTAATGTCTCGTTTTGTCCGACTAAAGATACTCAGGTTATTACCACATTACACCTGGACGATGTGACACACAGTGAGTGAGTATGTGTGTGTGTGTGCGTGCGTGCGTGCGTGCGTGCGTGCGTGCGTGCGTGCGTGCGTGCGTGCGTGCGTGCGTGCGTGCGTGCGTGCGTGCGTGCGTGTGTAGGGAATGAGAGAGGTAAACTGCCGGTCAGAGCAGAGGGAGGTGAGGAGGGATTAGCCTGATCAGACTCTGTCTGTCTGCACAGGATTAGTCTGTCTGTCGGTGTGTGTGTGTGTGTGTGTGTGTGTGTGTGTGTGTGTGTGTGTGTGTGTGTGTGTGTGTGTGTGTGTGTGTGTGTGTGAGAGAGAGAGAGAGTCGGTCTTTATTTGAATCTGTCTGCTCCTCCTCCATTAACAACATTAGTCTTGTTAATTGCAGCAGGTCAACAGTTTAAAGCAGCAATGTGTGTGTGTGGGTGTGGGTGCTCGCTCGCTCTTGTACAACTATCTTTGTGAGAACCAGTTTGAGTTTTAGACCATGGGAGTGAGGACGTGTTTGTAAAGTGAGGACATGTTAGTAAAGTGAGGACATGTTTGTAAAGTGAGGACGTGTTAGTAAAGTGAGGACATGTTTGTAAAGTGAGGACATGTTAGTAAAGTGAGGACATGTTGGTAAAGTGAGGACATGTTTGTAAAGTGAGGACATGTTAGTAAAGTGAGGACATGTTTGTAAAGTGAGGACATGTTAGTAAAGTGAGGACATGTTAGTAAAGTGAGGACATGTTAGTAAAGTGAGGACATGTTAGTAAAGTGAGGACATGTTAGTAAAGTGAGGACATGTTGGCCGGTCCTCACTTTCTGAGACTCCTTCAACAGCTGTTTGAGGGTTCAGACTTGGTTTTAAGGTTCAGGTCAGGGTAAAGGGGGGGGGGGGGGGTTTGTATACAAGTACAAACAACAACAACAACAACAACAACAACAACAGGAAGCAGCAGCCATCAACAGGAAGTGGGCAAGACCAGAGCTTAACAGGACATCAGTAAGACTGGCACTGCAGGCAGCCAAAAGCATGTCAAGACTGAGACCAGAACTTATTTCCTCTATTTAGGAATTCATTTATCAATCAATCAATCAATCAATCAATCAATCAATCAATCAACAGCCCAAATATTGTGAGAATCTGCTGCTTCCAAAAAGGACTTTGGGTCAGACATCACAAACAGAGATGGAGACTCAAGTCGATCTTCGTGTCCCATCCGCAGATTTTAGAGTCAGACAGCGTTACCGACACATGACGGTCTCATTGGTCCTCGACCAATCAGAGCTCACCATCATTTGCGACCTGCATGATGTCATCAGGAAGGAGGAACCAGAATGTAAACCAACATGGCGTCCGAAGCGAGTGTGCGATACTGGCTGTGTTTCCTTGTCACGAGTTTATTAACCCTTTGAACTCTGCAGCAGAGATGGTCTGTAATGCTTGTTCTGATGTCATTTGTTGGAGTATTTTCAAATGCTTCATATCCATAAAAATGTAAAATTGTGTCAAAAAATAAAAATAAAAAACACAAAAATCGTTTTCATGTTTTTTGATGAAATTATACTAAATAAACACACAAGACATATTGATCCAAAATAATCCATATGTAGAAACATGAACAAAATATGTCTGAACACTCTATGAACATTTAGTATCTCAAAAACTAATTTTTTTGTTTTTGAGAAATTCTCACTTTTATGAGCAGAGTGCAAAGGCGTTGTTGATGTGTAAGTGCTGCAGGCTTTGGTCACTTGTGGTCATGGTGATGGCAGTTTCTGTCAACAGTGACACACAAGGCCACTAAAATAACTCACAAACAAACCAACCAACCAACTAACTTACTAACTCAAAACAACTGACTCAGTCCTATTTCTCTCTCTCAGTCTCTCTGCAGCTCTGCCCCTCTGTTTCACAGGGTTAACCGGTGGGAAAATGCCACAAGTCCGAGAACACAGGGCCGAGAGAAGGTCGCGAACACGTTGTCCCACCTGCTGCCCCTCAGGTTGGACCCCGTCAGTTAGTTACAGTAACAGTAAACACCATCGGGACAGGCCCTTTTAGAGCCTGAGAGAAGCTTTGTGGACATTTGTGACATTTATGAACCGTGGAGAAGTCGTTTCCAGCTGCGATCACATGACCCCAGCGAGGACGAAAAGTCGCACTTACACTGTTTTCAGTTACACTGAATAACTCTCAAACATGTTTCCTGCTAATAAAACTTAAATCTGTATTAAAAGGGGCTGTCCGTCCATTATGTCTCCAGGTCTCCACATTACAAACTAATTCCAATCACAGGAGAAACTCATTAAGGCTGCGAAATGCTTACAATATATCTTCTTTCTCAAGACATTATTTTATTATTAATATCTAAAAACAATTTTAAAAAAATGCCTCTCACAGTACTGCTGAAATCCAAGCTGACATCTTGACAGATGTCATACTGATAAAAAAAATACCTTTATCTGTCGACTGACCAATCAGTGAATCGACCCATCACTGCATAACGGTACAGCAGTTTATCTGAACTGACCACATGGAAAACCTGTTTGTTTCTGATCACATTTTGAATTATATACGACAAATAAAAAGGTATTTACTCATATTTGATTATTTTTCTCATTTTATTTACAACCTTTGTGCAAATTTCCAATCAAGCATGTAATGAAATATAAAATATGAATGTATTAAATATAAAAAGGTAAAGAGTAAAAGGCCGGGCTGCCAACTCTCACACACTGACTGACTGAAAAACAACAGTGACGGTGGTTGAACCCAACAATGAGCTGATGTCAGCTGATCGATCGGTGGAGCTCTGATGTGAACACACGTCACGCCTCACACACAATCACTTATTTTCTCTTTGAAACCTGACTTTCACACAGGACGTAATCCTGCTTCAAACACATCAGAATCACATGTGAGCACCGACAGAGCACAGAGAACAAACCGGACCCAGGTGACGTCCGTGTACCTGGACGGCAGACTGACCAATCAGAGAGTCAGGATTAGTTCTGCTGGTTAGAGGTCGTTCCCTCTCCTGGTGAGAACGGAGGCTGATTTGGTGTAAAAGTGGTTATATAACAAAACGGCAGTCTGTCGCAGAGGCCACACACACACATACGCACACATACACGCACGCGCACGCACACACGCACACACACACACACACACGCTATAATCACCTCTAATTCGCCGGGCTGGCTCAGTGCCGGCTCCATGCAGCCACGCTACAGGACTGACAGGAGAGCTACCAGGAGACTGGGTGGTAATGGGGACACTGGGAAGAGTGGGGACACTGGGAAGAGTGGGGACACTGGGATGAAGCCAACAGGGACAGAGACATGGAGAAGCAGAGATACAGGGACAGACAGAGAGACAGAGACATTATTGATTTGAATCAGTCTGGCCTTTTAAAAAAAGTTATAAATGTCACAACAGCCATTTTACCAGATTGTAAAGACTGCAGCAGGAACAGCAAGAAAATAAAAGCAGGTTAATAAACACAGAGACACTGTGAAAGAGATTATTTTAAGTTGTTTTTGATCAGATCTGTCTAAAAAAAAAAACTATTTTTTGCAAAAGGATTTTCACGTCTCTTGCTGTATCTTTATTGTCCATTCAGCAGCATGGATGAACAAATGGATATCCTGCGTAACACTTTAAATACAAGAGTTGAAGTCCCGACTTAACGTCCTGTCGCTCGATGCTCGTGCACTGCCCGAGAACCCACCCTGCTAACGTCAAAGAAAACGATGTGAAATCAGTGGCTTCACTGTGAGGACCGCTGGCTGCCGACGCTCGTCAGTGAAGCAGCTCGTCAAAAAACTGCGAGATCAGTTTTAACTCAGCGCTGTTTGTTCGCTCACTCAAGTCTTTCCTTAAATATCCTGTCCTGTCTGAATGGAGCCATAAGGACCATAACGTAAAGTCTTGAGCTTCATTTATTAAATGGCTTGTTTTTTATGACCAACACTCCAAAACTTTTTTAAAAATGAGCAATTTACTGTCAAATAAGAGAAAGAAAAGCAGCAAATCCTCAAGCTGGATCTCAGTAATGTTTATTATTATTTTAACAATAATCAATTACAAAATGGTTCCAGATTAATTTTTCTATCCTTTCAGCTGTATTATAACTGCTGGATTGATATAAAATTCTGTTTATTCCATCATAATGACATCAACATCTGTAAGAGTGAAACGTGTGAGATGGAGACGGAGGCAGAAAACACTCAGTAATACGAGGTGAGGGTGGATCCTCCCAGAAAAGGAAGGTGGAGAGGAGGATGAGGATGGAGGAAGAAGAGGAAACAAGTGTTTAGTAGGAAATGAGGTCCTGTGCAGCCTGGAGATGCACTTCAGGATAAATCCTTTGTATTTAGGCGTGTTGCTCTCTGGGCGCAGCAGCTGAGGCTCTTCTGGCGGCTGACCTCGTTGGCAGTCGGTCTGGGGGAAGATTTGGGGCCTAATGACTAAAAGGAGAGCTCATGAATATACAGCCGTCCTTCAGAGCTGCAACAGCACCAAAATAACTCTGAGAATTTGGGAATGTGGAGCACTTCAATCACTTAATTCCACCCAGTGAAAGGAGGAATTAGCTCCTCGTCGTCTCCCTCTGAGACTCTCAGACGAGTCCACATCTCGAGCTGCGCCGTGACGGTCGAGGACACTTCAGCTCTGGTCCGATCGGTCGGCTCAGAGCTGCGACCGCTGCACGTACAGTTACAGCAACGGGACCAACTCACACAGATTAAAGTGAGGAAAGCACAGCTACGCACTGTGCAGGCAGGAACTGAGAGCAGCTGCTCAACTAAAGCGTTTTTACTGATTCTGGATGAGTCAAACAAGCCTCGGCGCCGTAAAGATTATTTTTCTGTAGTGCTGTGCCATTTGATGATATATATCGTTTGACGACAGAAATGTTTATTTTTCAAATCGCACTCTTTACTGCAATCTAGTTTGGGTTAGAAAAGTCTGACACGGACTAGAAAACCATGCGTTACTTTGCAAATTAAGCCGCAGACAGACTCAAACCCCACTAACCTCTCACCTTTTTATATTGTATTCTTCCATATTTTATATTCTGTTACAGGCTTAGATGAGCATTTGCACAAAAGGTTCTAAATAAAAAGAAGAGAAATAATCAAAGTACCTTTCACTTGTCGAGTATAAAAAGTAATAAGAAACAGGCCTTTCGCTGTGGTCATTTTATATAAACTATGTACTTGATTTGCACTGATATTAGGATATGAGATTTTGGTCACATCACACAGTGCGACTGGAAGTCTGTCAATGACGGCGTTTACATGCACTGAATATCCAGTTTTTATCTTTATTCTGAAACAGACAATATTCCTACTAGGCTGTTAACATGGCTGATGGAAGTGCAGCTGCCGTCATTAACCTGAGCTTATGTTTACTTGAATTAAGTTAGTTAATTAAAACATGATGATGATGACGACGACAGGAGGAGACAGGTTTCTCTCTCTCACTAACTACAAGACAAACCCAAATTAAAACATCAGAAATATGTAAAAAATACCCACAACTTCCCTCAGCCCAAAGTGACGTCATCAAATATCTTGTTTTGTGCGACCAACAGTCCAAAACCACAATAATATTCAATTTACTGCCATGTAAGACTAAATCAGCTAATTCTCACATGAGAACCTGAAACTACTGAAATTCTGTTTCGCTGCAGCTCTAAAATACAGGTTATGCATTTAATTACACATAAGTTTCAGTCGAGACAGTCGAGGAGCGAACTGACCTCTGGTTTCTTTTCCCAGCATTCCTCTCTCTCAGCATCATTAAATCAACAGGAACTCTATTATAATAAAAAAGCACGATAACACATTCAGTGTGCAACATTTACTGGTTAACAAAAGCCTCCCAGCAAATCCATATGAGGAGGAGGGTAAAAAGACTGATAATAAAAATAAAAAAGAAAACGGACGCCATTATCCAGATGGAGATCTCATGTTAAACTGGGCGTAAGTCTTCATCATGCAGACCTACGGTTGCAACTTCAGAGGGAAGTTAAGCTCGGGAATTTGGGGAATTTCAATATAAAAATCATACATTTTAATAGTGAACTTATTTGGGGGGAAATATACAACTAGAAAAGCAACACCAGGTCGTACGGCGTGTTTTGGTTAAAAGCTGTTTAAGTGAATCGTATTCAGCAGTGAACGCTTCCATCACATGTGAAGAAGATTTGCTGATCATCATTACGTTCGTGTATAAATCCTCAACACGTTGGAGAAGATGGAGCCTCAGAGGACGGCCATGACGATATGGAGGCCTGACAAACAATAATATAATCCTTTTTTGGAGGGGGGGTCATAGGGAATGTTTTTTTGTTAGTGTTGATGTTGTTCAATGAAAGTTTATCACAATGCTAAATGAGTCAACTCATTTAACTAAAGTTCAAAACAAACAGTTGCTTTCAGGATTTTTGGGTCCGATCACTGCTCTGATTTCATTTCTGAACAGGAATTTTGAAGCTCTCCTATTTTAAAAACGTTCCCACCCTAAAATCCAAACTTTGTAAGAGACCTTCAGTCGTTCCTCCTCCGTCACAGCCCCTGTTGTGACTGCATTGTTCTAATTTTCTCTCTCCCACATTCCTCCAGTCGGGTGAATAAACAGTAAATCATGCAGACTGGGAGGAGCTCCTCCTCCTGCTCTTTCAACACATTATCATCCCATGAATACTGCTGAATAATGTCCCTTTAATTCAAAGCTCAGCGGCTGCAGGTCACTAACACTCTGCAGACGTCTCCTTCCTGCAGGTCACTGGATCCAACAGCCAGCGTCCTCCACCTAAACCTCGCTGAGCAGTGATGAAGGCTCGTCCATCCATCACCGCTGCAGACCTACAGGTTGATTCACTCTGCTTTCACACAGACTCAGACAGTGAGGATCCATGTTGAAACTCTGAAACTAACAATTATACTAAGTCTTCAGTCTGCACACAGGAATGTCTGACGGATTTTGTGGGAAATGAGCTCAACAAGTGATTTCATCAAAGTGAAACTGTATTTTTGACATGTTACTTCATACACTGACGATCTACCAACTCATTTCTAACATTATCAGTCAACCAACAGCGGATTCCATCTCATCTTGCCCAGTTAAACGCTCTCATCCTACCAGCGCACCAAAGTCCGTTCAGAAATGTACCACTTTAAAGAGTCTTTGCTTACATGCCAATGTGGACACATGAAGAGAGAATCACTGAATTACTTTTAGAAATCCCCATGAAACACTCTTCACATCGGCATAACTTAGCCCCATGGCACAGCGTTTATTAAAAAAGAAAATAAGTCACTTTCAGAAGTGCTTTGCCTCTTTCTCCCGTTTTCCCTTCTTCCAAAACAGTGATGAAGACCGGCAGGAGCCCGTCCCAGGAGCCGAGTGCTGTGTCACCTGGCCGCCCACCTCACCTGAGCCCACAGGGCCAGCCCGGTCCCGGCACATCAGCGGGGGCCAACCAGCAACGCAGCAGTTAAAATGCTGTTTTTGTGAACGGAGTCCGGCGCGGCGCTCCACAGGACGCACCGGGCGGCATTACATCACTTCCAGCAAACTTCACGGGGAACAATGACGGTGAAACGGCAGCAGCGGCCGGTTGTGACCGAGGATTCTCCGTCCGGGCTCAGCTACAAACACTACGACACCGAATCCGCCCGGATATTTACGGCACGTCGGCGTGTCGTTCACTACCGAGCCCGTTCGTCACCGGACGGTACCGACAGCGTAGTGTTAGCCACCGCCGGTGAACGAGAGTAACGGCCGCCGACACCGTCAGAGCACGCGGACGGAACAACGGCAACATGGAGGTTAGGAAGCGGCTCACCTGTGACCCGCAGCCCGGGGGAGAAGCACGGATCCCGGCGGACCTGACGCCAGTCGGTCCGGAGCTCCGGAGAAGCGGCGGTTACTGTGTTTAAAGCTGGGGGGGGGGGGGGCAGTGAGGGGGGGCGGGGCTACTACCTGCAGCACTGTGCGCGAGCACGAGCGCGTGCATGTGTGTGTGTGTGTGTGTGTGTGTGTGTGTGTGTGATGTCTTCATTTTAACATGCAGAGCAGACATGTGGAGGTAGTTCATCTCCCAGGCTAACACTTTCCACCCGCTTCCAGTCTCTGTGCTAAGCTAGGCTAACACTTTCCACCCGCTTCCAGTCTTTGTGCTAAGCTAGGCTAACACTTTCCACCCGCTTCCAGTCTTTGTGCTAAGCTAGGCTAACACTTTCCACCCGCTTCCAGTCTTTGTGCTAAGCTAGGCTAACACTTTCCACCCGCTTCCAGTCTTTGTGCTAAGCTAGGCTAACACTTTCCACCCGCTTCCAGTCTTTGTGCTAAGCTAGGCTAACACTTTCCACCCGCTTCCAGTCTTTGTGCTAAGCTAGGCTAACAGAGAATATCATCAGATTATAATAAAGTGATTATCAGAAAGTCTCTGACTAATCTCTGGAGTCTGGTGTCTGTCTATAAAGACCCTCAGGAGTTAAACCTGTGAGCTGACGTGTTGTTCTGAGTGTGTACTGTGTGTGTGTGTGTGGGCCACTGTATTGATCGGGGTATTGATCACATTAGAAACACAGGAGGACATGACAGGATCAATACGTGGCAGCTCACCGCAGCCCGCCACCACACAGAGCAGCATTATAGAGGACTTAGACTCATCAACATGATCATTATAATAATCATCACAGCAGGTCCTCCTCCAAATTAAACTAAATACTTGGTTTGTTCAAGTCCAATTGTCTTAGTTGTAATTTAATATTTTCTTATGTTTTATTTGTAAATATCTTAATATGTAAAGTAACTAAAGCTGTCAGATAAATGTAGCACAGTAAAGAGTACAATATTTACTCTGAGATGCAGAGGGATATAAGTAAAGTACCAAGTACCAGCTGTTGAAATAAGTACTGCAGTAAACAGAGCTTCAGAAGAAGAAGAAGAAGAAGAAGAAGAAGAAGAGCATCAGGAGGATGAAATGTGTGAGAGAGAAACAAATGTGGTTAAAAGTAAATTCATGATGCTTAATAACAGTAAACATGAGACGCAGTTTGTGTGGCGAGTGTTTGGGTGGAGAACAGATACGAACCACAGCTCAGCCCTCAAACGTTCCTCTGCTGGAAACTCCTCAGCCTGGTTTCTATTAAACAGGGCTGAACTGGGCTAAATGGGGCTGAAGTGGGCTGTGCAGAGCCGACATCATTTACATCTCCCTTTCATTTCTTTTATCTGTCGGATGATTCAGCGTGGACGTCTGCTCGGCTTTATTTTTTATTATTATCCTGATGTTTTACTTATGAGATGAAAGTTAAATGTTCACTGATTGACAGTTATATCTTCATGTTAAATTCGCTGTGTTTAACTTCTGTCAATGCAAATCAAACCTTTCCTGCTGCTGCTTCACATTAAAAGCCTTTCATGTGTGAACCACTGGAAGGCTTTTATTGTGAAGCAGCGACAGGAAGCACAGTCACTGTGGTTAGCAGCTAACTGCTAAGTCATTGTTTGATAGAAGTTGATCTAAACTGGAGCATCTTTTGGTGCAAAGTACTGACGATAAACACCACAACCTGGATTTTCAGAATAAAGTGAACTAAAGTAAAAGGAAGCGAAGGTGAAGTGAAGCAGCCTCACAACAGTTTGTGGAGAGAAAACAGGCGAGGACGAAAGTCTTGTGACTGTCAGATGCTGGTTTGATCGGCCTGTAAACAGAACGTGCAGTAAATGTATGGAACTAACACGAATACTTGTGCTTCAGGAATATTACAACGTGTTTGTATGGAAGGTTTTACTTCACACATTTTAAACCTCATCAGTCGCAGAGCCAGACTCTCTCAGACTCACGACATTACGTCTGAATGAAAGCTGCAGGCGAAGAGATGAAATGGCTCAGTGAACCTACAGCAGGCTCTGGAGTGAACAGCACAGTGGCAGCGCTCGTACTGGAGCAGGTTATTTTGGAAGAGTTTCCAGCAGTGGAAAAGGCCCGGCCCGTTTAACCCCCTGCTGAGAAGTTCCACTGCGGTGTGACAGAAACAGCAGCGCCGATGGGGCGGCGGTCATCGCTGTGGACGCTTGTGGAGCTTCACACGGCGGGAGCAGGTCTGAGTAAACAGTACACAGGAACGCAGAGGTCATCGCTTCAGTCTGGAAACACCCGCACCTGAAAACATCGGCCCAAAGCTTGTCCTGAGGGGGGCGCATGTCGTGATCTGATGCTTCCAGCAGCAGGACCAGGGCACGTACGACCACTGAACCCGCCCTCATACCCAAAACAACAGGTCTGTTTCCAAAAGACGACATGTATGAGTGTTTTCAGCGCCCTCTACAGGAAGAGGTCATTTACCAGTGACTCCCAAAGACGTAACTAAAGAACATGACCAAGTCAGACATGATCAATGTGATTTTTTTTTGAACTGGTACGGTTTAGTCAACTAAAACTACTTTGTTAAAGAAGGTCATGGTCAGGGAAGAAGTACTACTTTACTAATACCACACTGTGAAAATACTCCACCACAAGTAAAAGTCCTGCATTCAGAACGTTACTTAAGTAAAAGTAAAAAAGTATCAGCATCAAAATATATTAAAAGTACCAAAAGTAAAAGTTTTCATTATGCAGAATAATATTTATTATATTATTGAATTCTAATTATTGATCATGAATGTGTTGATCACATTAATGCTGCAGCAGGTGAAGCAGGAGCTCATTTTAATAAATTTATACTCATCTGTAATAATACATCATTAGTTATTATTGATTTATGTTTCGTATTAACAGTCTAAACCTGCAGAATAACTAAAAAGTTACCAAACAAATGTAGAGTAGCAGTATGACGAAGCAGAAAATGGAAATACTCACGCAACCTTAAAATGTGTGTGTGTCCAATATATATTTAATCAACTGGAGCATAAATATGGATGAAAGCAGAGGGAGCAAACACACTGGAGACCCAAAACTACTGGAGAACCTCAACATCCCAACATCGTCCTCCTGTTCACACACACTACAGGCCTGCTGTGCGTCTGATCACAGGTTTCTCTGCTTCTCTTCTCTCTCTCACACTTTGTTTGCTTTGGTCTGTTTTCCACGCTGGGACATTTAAAGTGACTAAGTAAGGAGGTCAGAGGTCAGAGGTCACAGCACCCGGACAACAGCGATTAGTGAGTCGCCAGAGCAGGAAAACAGCCACCACACAGACGGAAAAGGTCAAACAGAAGCAGGTAGAAGTGTATTTTACTACAAGAGGAGAGGGAATTAACACGAAGGTGAGATATTATATCACCATGGCAGGGTGGAAAGTAACTAAGTACATTTAATCAAGTACTGTACTGAAGATCTGAGGTACTTGTACTTAACTTCCTCCTCCTCATGTCACAGTAATTATTCTACTTTTCACTTCTCTACATTTATCTGACAGCTTTAGTTTCTTTACAGTTTCACATTTTTACACAAAACACCTGAAGAGTTTCTAAAATGTGAAGTTTGGTTCTAAATGAAACTCCAACAGTTTGTCCAGCTGACAGCATCAGTCATTAATCAGTGAGTGGACTGACAGAACATGAAGCTGAACTCTGGTGATGATGGAGTCTATTTTCACTGTTTTTACAAAGCAAACAAGTAGAAAATAGAAATACTCAAGTGAAGTACAAACATCTCAGATCTATACTCTGCGTAAGTAAAGTCACATTCTACCATTCATTTTTGTAAGTATAAACACAGAAGTTCATACAATGCAAGTAAAAATAGCACAAATTGTAGATTTCGAGAATATATTTGTAATATTTTCATTAAAAAAAGTTGTAATGTTCGAAGATAAAGTTGTAATGTTATGAGAAAACGTAATGATATTATGAGAATAAAGTTATACTGTGAGGACAAATGTTATGTGTTAGGATTAAATTGGGTAAATTAGATAATGTGCATGTTTATCTTTAAATATTATTAATGTTACTTGATTCTGGACATTTTACTTAATTCTTGTAAAAACACTACTTTATTTCATACTATGACTTTATTTTCAAGTATATGTCTTTATATCTCATAACTTTACAACTTTTTTCTCAAAATATTTTGATTTAATTGTTAAAATGTCTTTTTCTCCCCTTCCTGTGGTCCTGATACTCCATCATATTATACAAACACCAAACATTTAGAATCTGTACGACCAGCCGAACATCTGCACATAATCTAAATGTTTACTACATGTAACTTTGTGACCTTTAATCTCGCTGTTATTTCAGCAGTTTTCTTCAGACAGTGTCCGTCTCC
>CM062209.1:827500-962500 GCA_031216445.1 Lateolabrax maculatus
CAGAGAGAGAGAGAGACAGACAGACACAGAGAGAGACAGAGACAGACAGAGAGACAGAGACAGAGAGAGAGAGAGAGTCAGAGAGAGAGACAGAGAGAGAGACAGACAGAGAGAGAGACAGAGAGAGAGAGAGAGAGACAGAGAGAGAGACAGAGAGAGAGAGAGACAGAGAGAGAGACAGAGAGAGAGAGAGAGTTTGATTTTTATTGTTCTGATGTTTTCAAATTCAATAACTTTTTCTTTAAATGTTGCTCCTCTGCTTCAGTTTTGCACTGGATGAGTACTTTGGTCTCTAGTGTGGGTCAAACTCAAAAACACTGCATCCTACATTTCCCATAATGCAACGGGATTCATCAGAGCGTCCTCCGGCCTCCTCCCCTCCCGTCTGTAACGCAGGTTTTCTGTGAGAAGCTTCGAGTGTCCAAACGTCTAAAATGTTGATATTCAGGACGTCATGTGACACGAAAACCTTCACACAGACGTCTGCGTTACAGGTCGCCATGTTGTCTGTGTGTACGTACTCCTCTCAGCTGACCTGAGGACACGTCATCAACAAGTCCCTGACGCTGTATGAGCTTGATTAAACGTTTACTGAAGCAAGTTTCTACTGCTGGAAGTCCATTTACATACAAATATCTGCGTGGAAGGAAGGACGTCGACCTAAAAACGATGCACGAAAATGATCCTGAGGGATGGAAAGTGTCTTCAGGTATTTACTGAGCTGAAACATGTAAAAACAGCAGACTGGTCCTTTAATAAACCGACCTGAGCTTTACAAAGTAAGAACATGTGAGGCTGATTGGTGTCTAATAACCTGCTGACAGTCCTGTAATGTGAGTTTCAATATTTATTAGGGATTGTGACCTTGGTACACATGGATATACCTACATGGGATACGTGTTGTCATTATTAGTTATTTATATAACATGGTTATTACTATTATTATTGTTAATATTTGTTTGCTTGTCTTTTCATGCCACTAAAGCTCATTAAACTGAACTGAACTGACGTTAATGAGAATGAAATTTAAACATGTTCCCTTTCTGTTGGTCGTCTGGATTCTTAATGAAGACGACTGTGTTTCTTTTCGTGTTTTAACCCTCTGTAGTCCCGTTCCAACATGAATCAGGCTGGTATCTGGTTTAATGTCCAGTTTAACCTGGGCCCAGGTCCGGGTCCAGGTCCGGGTCCAGGTCCAGGTCCAGGTCCGGGTCTGGGTCCGGGTCCAGGTCCAGGTCTGGGTCCGGGTCCGGGTCCAGGTCCGGGTCCAGGTCCAGGTCCAGGTCCGGGTCCGGGTCCAGGTCCGGGTCCGGGTCCCGTCCTACTCGAAGCTCTCCAGGACGGGGTCGTGTCCCGTCTCCTTGAGGAAGCGCAGCAGGTCGTCCGGTCGGAGCCCCATGGTGGCGGCGTTGGTCATGGGGTGGAAGTAGACCCTCTCGTGGCCTCCCTCCACCAGGTCCCGGTCCAGGACCAACTTGACGCTCCGGTCCTTATCGAAGAGCAGAGCGAGAGCCGTGGCACAGCCCTGACCCACCTGAGAGCAGACGGACGGAGGAGATCACCTGAATAAATAAATCTATCTATCCATATATAAATATGAGAAGGAACAAGTACTGCACTTCTTGTTCCTGGTCCTCTGACACATCAACACACTTTATATTGGACCCTGTTGGTTTGGCTTCTAGATGTTTCTACGGACCACTTCTCACCTTGAGTTTCTCCAACATGGCCGCCTCGTCTGCGAAGCGCAGGTTGCCGCTGCCGACCCCGAGCTTCTTGGCGAGGTCGTTGAGGTTCACCTGTAGGGGAACAGAGAGGATTATGGGATGTCCGGAGGTCAGATGGACGACATATTGCCGTGATGGAGGATGTGAGCCGACCTGGCGGTCGTGGCGAGCCGACACCAGCCACAGGCCTTTCTTCTTCTTGTCCTTCAGGAAGAGGTTCTTAGTGACGGCTCCGCTCACTTCCTGCAGGTGAGGCATCATCTCGTCCACCGTGAACACCTGCGGGGGGGCAGAACCACATGACATCAAGGTGAGCTTCCTCAGACCGACCCCTGAGGCAGAGCCAGCAGGAAGCTCAAGGACTACCTGTGCAGGTGCAGGACAGACATAAACTATCTTCTGGCGCCCCCTGCAGGTCACAGCAGGTTCATGCAGCAGAAACGGGTCCAGGATATAAAACCCTCTGCAGACATGAATCTGAAAATAATGTTCTGCTGCTCAAAGCCTGAAATCCAGGACCGCAAACACTGCTCTTCTCCACCAGAGGGGAGGTTTCTACAGAAGTCACTGTTCAGCCACAGTTTAATGAAATATACAATTGTACATTTTAAGTACAATTCGTGAATAAAGACAGTTTGCATTAAGGAAAAACAGCCGTCATCCCCAGATCCCGTTCACAAACGGGTCGCTTTTCAGATTGACTGGATCAAACGCACAGATACACGGCTGAGGGAACAAATCTCCACAATATTTCAGCTCCGATTGATCTGACGGCAAATTCGGCATTCAGCTAACAGGCAACACAACTCTCCTATACTTCAAATTACAACTTTTAATGCGTCCACGTGTCCATAATCGATGTAATGTAGAGACGACACAGGATTTCCCAACGCTAAAACTACACTACAGTGAGTAAAACTCAGGGTTTCAATCACGCCGAATAAACCGGTGACTCCTACCGAGTCAAACAGCGTCTCCAGGCCTGTTTGAAGGTGTTTATACATTTCACAGGAAGAAGGAAACGTAAAAATGTTTGCTATTCTAATTGGATTCAGTGGTGTTTTGTGCTCGTTAGAAACTGGAATATTCCAGCTCTGTATTCCTCTCTCACAGTCACTTCTGCCATAAATCTGATTTTGCTTTCCAACCATCGCATAAAGTGCTGGTTGTGGTTCTACCGCTGGCAGTCTGCGGCCGACAGCCGGAGCCGTGGTCCGGTCTCTCGTGTACCGGCGGGTGCTCCACGCAGGTCGTCCGGATGTTCAGAGTCTGCAGGAAGTTCTGCAGCTCTGCCCGCAGCTCCTCGGACATCTTCACCAGCTGTGTTCTTAGAACCAGGACCAGGACCAGGAACAGGAGCAGGAGCAGGAGCAGGAGCAGGAACAGGACCAGGACCAGGAACCAGGAGCAGGAGCAGGACCAGGACCAGGAACAGGAACCAGGACCAGGAACAGGAACAGGACCAGGACCAGGAGCAGGAGCAGGACCAGGACCAGGACCAGGACCAGGAGCAGGAGCAGGAGCAGGACCAGGACCAGAGGCGGACCAGGACCAGGAACAGGACCAGGACCAGGAACCAGGAACAGGAACAGGAACAGGACCAGGACCAGAGGCAGGACCAGGAACCAGGAGCAGGACCAGGAACAGGACCAGGAACAGGAGCAGGAGCAGGACCAGGATCAGGATCAGGGGCGGACCAGGAGCAGGACCAGGACCAGGAACAGGACCAGGAACAGGAGCAGGACCAGGACCAGGATCAGAGGCGGACCAGGAGCAGGACCAGGACCAGGAACAGGACCAGGAGCAGGACCAGGACCAGGAACAGGACCAGGAACAGGAGCAGGACCAGGACCAGGACCAGGACCAGGACCAGACGCAGACCAGGAGCAGGAGCAGGACCAGGAACCAGGAACAGGACCAGGGACCAGGACCAGGACCAAGACCAGAGGTGGACCGAGCGTCAATGCACTGAAACAGCTGCAAGCAGCACGTGGCCGCGGCCCACGTCCAGTACGTCACCGTGCTACGTTCAGGACCGTGGGAACTTCGGGTGCTTGCCATGTCCCGTGTATTGAACGTGTTGCATTTAGGACCCCTGCGAACTGTAGGAAGTCTGTGGGTTCATTGTTGTAGCAGAACTTACAAATGTGAGCGGAGAGTTGTGTAACTGTCTCTGTAGTCCACCCGAGCTCAGTCAGATCTGTCAGTGAAACATAGATCTGTAAATACTACATAGATCTGTCAATGAAACATAGATCTGTAAATGTGTGTGGTAATGTGTGTGTGCACCTCAGTAGCTGAACGGCCTATGTACCACCAGTGGGTGCTTTTATCATGATCAAACAGTCATAACCTGCAAATACACAGCAAAGGTATTTAAACTTTAATGATTCTTTTAACAGGATAATCACAGTTGTGGCCAAAGAAGTGTTTGCCGTTTATTGTGTAATCAGGCATGACATATGCGTCATTATAGTCAATACATTAGTATTGTTTCCAGTGTTACATGTGTTTGGTATGTCTGATATCTGAGCTTCAGGTGATGGTTGTTGCAGCATGTGATGAAGCTCAGTCCTCCTCCTCCTCGCTGTCCTTGTCGATGCGTCCAACAATGGAGGACTGCTTCAGATAAAGTGATTGATGAATCTTTTTCCTGGAGAAGTTAAAACTGGTCTGGATGTGATGTTTTCCTCAGGTGAACTGCTGCCTCAGTGTGGAACATTTCATTTGGACATGAAGGTTTCCTCACTTTCATCATCAATCAATCTGCCAATTATTGCAAATAATTGATCATCTAGTCTGTAAAATGGCAGAATAAATATGACAAACACACTTCAGTTTCCTACAGCATGTTTTCAGCTCCTTTTGTAAACCAACAGTCCAAAACTACTCAGTTTTTTGGGAGTTTTGCAATAAAAATCATTAATCAATTAAGAAAACAGTTACGAATTCATTTTATTTTTTCTCATCTACTTTATTGTTAAAATTTCATGTAAAACTTCCCTCCAGAGATATTACAGTATAATGTAAAGATATTACAGTACAGTTCAGAGATGTTACAGTATAATGTAAAGATATTACAGTACAATACATCTCACATTCCACCTTAGTGACTGTAAAGTCACATTAAAAACTGACTGTGGGACAGTATCTCATGTGTATTGTGTACCAACTTGTTCCAGCTGTTTATTGAAGTCGGGCTGTATGGGGCGGGGGGGGGGGAGGTGTGAGTGGAAGGTCGACACTGTGAACCAACTCTCACCAGGCGGTGACACATCTAGTGACGGGTGGATGAAGCCTCATGAAGCTTCAGGGCTTCAAACAAAGCAAGTACAGCGACGTCTGGTGGTTTGTAGAGTTTCTAGCAGCTCTTCAAGGCTGCAGCTGAAGCTCTGCAGCACCTCTCTGATTCTATAGTTTCAGTCTCATGTGTTCAATAAAAGTCCAAGAAGTCCTCTTATTTATTAAATCTGCAATACTTCACAAGTTCACAAGTGCTGCATTAAATTAAGATGGAATATGTTACAGTAAAATAATTAATAAATGCTGAGATATCAAGTATTAAAATAAATCAGTATATCAGCATTAATGTCCAGTTCCTCATAATAACCTGGAATATCTGTGGAGTTGTTCTCAGGCAATAAAAGTATTGCATGAATCGGCTAAACTGCAAGCACATAAATGTTAATTACAGGAAACACACGTCTCAGTAATCAATGAAATCAATTAAAATCATCACAATCCAATCACTTATTTTCAGCTCACTACGACACAAAACAAAGATGTTTGTATCTTAATAAACACAAACGTCTCATTTGTCCAGAACAGCACCGTCTCAGATCCTGAAGGACGTTTTATCATCATTAAATATCTGAATCAGCAGGAGCTCAGTAACAATGGGAAATGTTTATGGCCCAGACACAGATGAGCCGTCCTTCATGGTCAGAACAGGAGGAGACTTCAACAGTTCAACCATCAGCAGACACAACTAACATCTGAAGCAATAAGCCTCCTGGCAGGCAGCAACATTACAGGGACAAGCTGAAACCTGTGACTGGAGACTGTTTGATTGGACGGACGTCGTCTTTTGGCTGCAGACGATATTTTACTGGATAGAAGTCTCAAAGAGAAACTGAAAACACAAGTCCATTTCCTGTGGACGGTTCTTTGGACGTCCGACGGTCTTAAACAGTGATGAAGGAAACGTCACCGTGGTAACAGTGATGCTCTCGTTCGTGAATGAGTTTTCTTGTGACTCGAGTTAAATGTTCAGACAGTGACGGCCTTCTGCAGGACACATTCAGGTTGTGCTGAACAGGATAAATGAAGGTGTCGTTGTTGCTTTAGATAAAAACTGGAACATGTTGAGTGTGAGAATAAAACACAAAGAGACTCAAAGTGTTGAGAGTTTCCTCCAGAGTGAGACCTCTGTCAGAGTTCAGAGGATCATAACCAGAAGTGACCTTCATGGACACTAAAAGTCTCCAAAACACAACAAGAACATGTTTCAGTCCAAATCACAGCTGATCAACCAGTGACCTCACTCTGACATCACTCTGACATCACTCTGACCTCACTCTGACATCACTCATCAATACTGATCAGCACTGATCAACAGTAATCAATAGTGAGTGTGTGAGTCAGAGTGAAGAAGATGTTGACAAAGCGTCCTCCTGTCTTCATCCGTCGTCCATCAGCTCCTTCACTCCCATTGTCTCTCTGATCCATAATCAATAATCAAAGACTGACTGACAGACTAATCAAACAGATTGATCAGCCATCAGAGGAGTGGGATCAGTGGAGCTGCTTCTGTTCCTGGTGTCCACTGAGGAGGAGACAGAGGACAGTCAGACAGAGACAACCAACCAGAGACAAACACAAAGACTCTGACCTGTATCTTCATGCTGACCTTTGACCCTGAGATCCACAGTTTTCCATCTCCAGATGTGTTCGCTGGAGACGATGCAGCTGTATATTCCTGTGTCTCTGTCTGTGGGGTGTTTCAGGGTCAGACTGAGGTCTCCAGTTGTCAGCAGGTCTTCATTCATCTCTGTTCGGTCTCTGTAACAACTGAACTGTTCATCAGGACAGTCAGAGCCGTTCTGATACACGTGGACCGTCCTGTTGTAACCATCCCTCCACGTCACTCTGACGTCCTCAGGCAGGTGAGCTGTGGTTTTGAAGGGCAGCTGGACAGACTGCACCCCCTCCTCCACCTTCACCTGGTGGACTGAGAGGACAACAAACCACAACATCAGCTGGACCAACAGCAGCAGGAACACTGAATAACTTTATTGAATTATTCCAAAGTTGTAGAGAAACCTGAAGGACAGAACCAGATCAGAGCAGCAAGTCACTAAAACCAGGTTTCTCAGATGTTTGTTGTTAAAGGAGCAGTTCCTGTTTTCACAGTGAGTATTGACCAGTGTTAGTCATGAGGAGTGGGGGGGTGCTTTATATTGATCCATTGAACAGGACGTCTGTGTGAAACATTGACTGATGACGCTGTATTCTCCTGCAGCTGCTGGATACCAAACCTCATTAAGAATTCACTGGATTCAAGCTAATGAGCCTGTTTATGAGCTGACAGCAGCTGAAGCTGATCTCTGGATTATTATTCCAGATGAACAGTTTGTGGGAGAAAAGTGATGTTTGTAGATCAGAAGCCGACAGAAAAGAGTCGACTGTGGAAACTGGATCACTGAAGTGAGTTTTTACATCAACATCACATCTGAGAAGGACTTCTACAGCACTCAGTTATTCAGAAATATGATTTAGGATCAAATACCACTGACTAATGTCTCTCTGACTGATGTTACAGATATTGATCCCTAAATATAAAACCTGTCTCCTACAGACGAGCTTTAGGTCCTGTCTCCTGCTTCAGGTCAGACTTTTTCACTGTTGAACCATAAAGACCTCCATCTTTCCTGAACCTGAACCAGGAGCTGGAGGCTCCAGACAGCAGTAGGAGACCTGTTTGATCAGGATTTAGTTTCCAGGAGATCCGGATGTTGTAGAAAACTAATGAAACGTGTTGTCAGTGGAGGTTGTGTAGATCCGCTCAGGATCAACATTTAGTCTCCTGACAGATATTCTACAGATTAGTACAATGTTGAAACGTGTTCGTTGGTCTTGAAGAGGATCAGAATCAGACTTTGTGTAGAACATATAGACTGTATATAATCAACTATCAGCCTGGTTTTCTTTACAGGCTTTTTATCAAATTTTTCAACATCATGTGAATATTTCTGAATCTTTTCAATTGATCATCAATTTTGATCTTTTATCTCATTGATACAAACTATTAAAGTTGCGTAATGAAAGATTTCTTTCAGCTTCTACCTTCCACTTTGTTGACCTGTATCTACAGCACTGACCTCTGACCTCTGACCTGTATCTACAGCACTGACCTCTGACCTCTGACCTGTATCTACAGCACTGACCTCTGACCCTGAGCTCCACTTGTTTCTTCATCAGGATGTTTCCGTCCCCTCTGTAGACGGTGCAGGTGTAGATGTGTCTGTCTCTGACTGTGGGGTGTTTCAGGGTCAGACTGACGTCTCCAGTTCTCAGCAGGTTTCTCTTCATCTCTGTTCGGTCTCTGTAAAACTCGTCCTGTTCATCAGGACAGTCAGAGCCGTTCTGATATACGTGGACCTCCCTGTTGTAACCGTCCCTCCACTCCACTCTGACGTCCTCAGGCAGGTGAACTGTGGTTTTGCAGGGCAGCTGGACAGACTCCACCCCTGAATCCACCTCCACCTGGTAGACTGAGAGGACAACAAACCACAACATCAGCTGGACCGACAGCAGCAGGAACACTGATGGTAACAGGACCTCACTGTCCCATCCTTCATCTATAATCCCAGACCTCACTGTCCCATCCTTCATCTATATGTAAACTTGTTGAGTCGTACGTGAGTAATCTCACTGAACGAAGCTGTTTAATTACAGCAGCTTGTTGAGGAACCTACATACATTCAGTTGGTGATGCAGTAAATAATTTCTTCCTGTTTGCTTCAGGTGATATTAACACTTCATATGTTACACATTTGAGATTAGTGATTCACCAAAAATTCATGAAGAAGTGGATTTACATTACTGTGATGTAAGTTAAAGGACGTCAGAATTATAGACTGATATCATTTAAATCAAACTTTGAGCAAACCTCACTGTCCCATCCTTCATCTATAATCCCCAATTTATCAAATTCTTCAACATCATGTGAATATTTTTGAATCTTGTGAGAATTGATCGTCAATCTTTCATTGATGCAAACTATTAAAGCTGCGTTTCCTTTTTCTAAATGATTAAAGATTTCTTTCAGCTTCTTCCTTCCACTTTGTTGACCTGTATCTACAGCACTGACCTCTGACCTCTGACCTGTATCTACAGCACTGACCTCTGACCTCTGACCTGTATCTACAGCACTGACCTCTGACCTCTGACCTGTATCTACAGCACTGACCTTTGACCCAGAGCTTCACTTGTTTCTCCATCAGGATGTTTCCGTCCACTCTGTAGACTCTGCAGGTGTAGGTGTGTCTGTCTTTGTCTGTGGGGTGTTTCAGGGTCAGACTGAGGTCTCCAGTTCTCAGCAGGTTTCTCTTCATCTCTGTTCGGTCTCTGTAAAACTCGTCCTGTTCATCAGGACAGTCAGAGCCGTTCTGATACATGTGGACCGTCTTGTAGCCTCTGTCCCTCCACTCCACTGTGACGTCCTCAGGCAGGTGAGCTGTGGTTTTGCAGGGCAGCTGGACAGACTCCACCCCTGAATCCACCTCCACCTGACAGACTGAGAGGACAACAAACCACAACATCAGCTGGACCGACAGCATTTGCTTTTCCAAATATAGTTAAAATTAGCCTTGTTTATAGTTTGTATTGCACTTTTGGGGAGAAGGCTGGGTAAATGAATCTGGAAATGCAGTTTTGGCCAATAATAGAGATGTTTGAGACCACAAAACCAGATAAAATTTGCATTTATCTAGATTATCTAAATGATGAGATTATTTAAAGTGTTATTATCCTTTGTCATGTTTATGCTGAATTAGCAGAGGGGGATTATGAATTGGTTTTAATCTCAAACTAGAAGCTCTAGATAAAAATTCAATTCAATTGTTTGGAGGATTTTGGGAATTTGGTCACTAGTTTTTATGAAAATGGTTGTGTCATCTGCCAGTCGGCTGATTTCCAGCTGTTTGTCTGACATTGTCAATTCTTCAACGTCTTCAAAGAGATTTTTATAGGAATGGAGAGAATTTCTGCTGCTGCAATAAAAAGCAAAGGAGGAATGGAACGACCTTGTTTAATTCCTCAATCAACTGAGAATCTTGGAGAAGTGCCTTGTGGTAATAAGACTGTGCTGTTAGTATGTAGTAGTAGTTTAGTCCAAACAATTCTAGAGTACCAAACTAACTTGTGTTCAATTGTGTCAAAGGCTTTAAAAAAAAATCTAAAAACCTTAAAATAAAACCTTCATCTTTAATTAAATAATTATTATCCAGCAAGTCGAGCACCAGTCGTAAATTATTTTGACTTCATTAGACTGAGAATCTGGGATCATTTGTGTGATACCGGTTTTCATTCTGTCGGCATAAATATGAGTTAAAATGTTATATTCATCGTTCAGCAGGGTTATAGGTCTGAGACTGTCAATTCATTTTGGATCTCTACCAGGTTTGGGGATGACAGTGATGATCCTTTGCTTCATAGTAGTTGGAAGAGTGTGGCTTTCACATATTTCCTTTAACATACAGAAAATGAGGCTTTTAAGATGTTCCCAAAAAGCCTGTAGAAATAACTTGTAGACCATCCGAACCCGGAGGTTTGTCTGAAATAAGCATCTCATGTCTTTTTCCACTTCCTCCATACTGATGTCTGCATCACATACACCTGAAATCCTCGTCCACTTTAGGGATCCATTCCTTAACAGGCTCAAAGAAAGCATCAGCATCTACGCATGAGGAAGAGGAAGAGTACAGCGTACTGTAGAAACAGAAGATTTCTTTAGAAACCGTATCAGGGTCTGTACAGTCTTGATTATTGATTAGCAGTGTCTGTACTGTATTTCGTTCTTGTGTCTTTTTCCAATCTACAGAAGTGTGCTGAGCTTCTTTCCCCTCTTCTATCCACTTGGCCCTGGATCTTATTTATGCTCCTTTGGCTTTAGTGATGTCAATGCTGCCAACGAGGATCGCAGGAGAATAAGCTTTTGTTTGCTATTCTCACTTAATGAAGGTTTATTACAGATACAGTTTATTTCTTTAATGATTTCCATTTCTTCTTTTTTTATTAGCCCTGCTTAATAATTTGCTGTTTGATATGGAAATCTGACGTACCTCATATTTTAAATACTCCTGTTTATCTCTATAAGATGTAAAATTAGAATCTTCAGTTATATCATTGATTGTTGCTATAACTTCTTGACAGAAAGGTTCATTTCTTAGGAGGTTTGAGTTCAATTTCCAGTATCTTTTGTTCCTTATACATGCGTTTGTGGCTTTAAGAATAAGTTTAACCATACAGTGATCAGGTAGAGGAGCTACAGAGAGTCCAGGCTTATTTTCTGACACTAACCAAAAGTCTATTCTGGATTTGTTTGAGCCATCAGGTTTAAACCATGTGACAGTTTGGGTACCAGGGTTTTCAGTGCACCATGAGTCTTTTAAACATATTACAAAAATCAAATATTACAGGACTGTGATGGTGTCTCTGATATCTTGAAGGAGTTCTATCGATTCCATTCATCCATCACCATATTAAAATCTTCAGTAGGACAGTAGCAGTGACATACCTGACATGAAATACTGCCGAAAATGTACTAAAAGACCAGCAACAATAAGAGCAACAGCCAGGAGAACCAGGAGAACTGTGGCCCAGGATGGAAATCGTTCTGTGGGAGACAGAAAAATAAAGAACATGACCTCTGACCTCTGACCTGTATCTACAGCTCTGACCTCTGACCTCTGACCTGTATCTACAGCACTGACCTCTGACCCCTGACCTGTATCTACAGCTCTGACCTCTGACCCCTGACCTGTATCTACAGTAGGTTTTAGGGTTTGTTGCTGACCTTTGACCTGCAGCTGTATCTCTGTCACTCTCCGTTGCCCTCCAAACGCTCTGACGGAGCAGGTGTAGGTGCCGCTGTCAGAGAGGTGGAGGTTTTTCAGATTGAGGCTCAGGTCTCCAGTTTCCAGAGCGTCAGTCATCATCGATGTTCGGCCGCTGTAAAGCTGGTTTTGGTCTTTCAGTTCATCACCGTCCTGCTGACGCTGGTGGACGGTTGAAGGATTGAGATCGTAGCGGCTCCACACCACTGTGGGCTCGTCCAGTTCAAAAGTGGGAAACTCACAGGGCAGCAGGACAAACTCTCCTTCATACAGCTCCACAGCTGAGGCATGCTGGGAAACTGTGAGGACACAGACAGAGAGGTTCAATCACAGCAGCCAAGTTTCCAAGTTTCCAAGTTTTCAAGTTTGTCACATACTCAACATGTCTCTACACTGGGCAGTGAAATGCTTTGTTGCTTTGTCCTGACACAAATAACAAAAATACAACATGCAAATATTAAATAAGGTGCAAATATTGAAGGTGTGCAGGTGAAGGGTGGAGGTATTTGTCATCGGGGAACATCAGAGGTGTATCTATTCAGAGCCGTGTCCACGTTCAGGATTCAGATGTCTTGAGGGAAGTAGCTTGTTCAGATGTGTCTGCGGGGACGTCCTGAGTTTCTGCCGCCTTCGGAGGATGTTTGTGTGCACAGACCACGTCAGGTCCTCAGTGATGTGAACCGAGGTACTTGAAGTGGTTCACCCTCTCCGGGTGTCGTCCGGGTGTTTACCCTCTTGAAAGCCGTCCTCACGTCGTGCTCGGAGACGGTGGTCACACTCTCCTCTCGGTCTGCTCCCTCCTGCTGCGTGGACCTGTAGCTACAGCTCTAGCATCATAGAAGGGATTAAGGTTGTCTGGCAGAGAGGCAGCAGCGCTCACAGGGAGGACGTTCTTCCCTCTGTAGTCCTTTGGGAGGTGGGACTCCACTTTGGAGGACACCTGTATCGCCTGCAGTTTGGACTGTGCAGAGGTGTTGTCCGATTGAAATGTAAGCAGCTGTGATGATGACCCAGGTGAATTCCCGTGGTAGATAGAAAGGAAAATGTTTGCCATCATGGCGTGACTCAACTCAACTTCATTTATATAGCACCTTTCATACAAGAAATGCAGCCCGAGGTGCTTCACAGAGGGGAAAAAATACAATTATTTAAAACATAAAAACAAAAGTGTGTTACAAATTAAAAACAAGGAAAAAGAGATAACAATAAAACATTAGTAAATACATATTGTAAGACTAGAAATTAAATCCATGAAAACAATGAAACAGTCACTTATTAAGATCAATAAATAAATAAATAACTACCACAGTAATGTAAAAAACAATGAGCTATCACACTATTCCAAATTAAAAGCCAGATTAAAAGATATGTCTTTAGTTCCCTTTTAAAAGTACTGAGAGAGTTTGCCAGTCTAATGTGCAAAGGCAGTGAGTTCCACAGTTCAGGGGCATAAAAACAGAAGTCACTCTCACTGGTACATTTATGGGACACATGTGGAACAGTTAAAGAAAAGCAGTGGAGGATCTTAGTGATCTGGGTGGAACATAAAATGAAAGAAAGTCTCGGATGTAGGAAGGAGAACGGTCATTTAAAGCTTTATAAACCATTAAAAGAACTTTAAAATCAATTTTAAAAGAAACATGGAGCCAATGCAGTGACTTAAGAAGTGGGGTGATGTGATCCATTTTCTTTGCTTTAGTTAAAACTCTGGCTGCAGCATTCTGAACCAGCTGTAGTTTTCTTATTGTCTTTTTGGGTAATCCAGTAAAAAGGTAATTTCTGTCTAAACGGCTAGTAATAAAAGCGTGAGTGAGTATTTCAGCATCTTTCTTACATAAAAAAGGTCTGACTTTGGCGATATTCCTTGGATGAAAAAAAAATGTTTTAATGACCTTGTTGAAATGAGAATTAAAATTTAATCAGAGTCTAAAATCACTCCCAGGTTTGTGATGTTGGTTTTAATCTGTTTGCTAAGGCCACCAATTGTTGAATGCAGTTTTTCTCTTGCTGCTTTGGGTCTTTTGCAAATCTCAGTTTTTTCCTCATTTAGCAAGTTTTTACCCATCCATACATTAATATTGTTGAGACAGGCACTGAGAGCATTGAGTGCACTGGGGTCATTTGGCGAGACAGAGATGTACCATTGTGTATCATCTGCATAAAAATGGTGGGAGCATATATAATGAAAACAGAATAGGACCAAGAATGCTTCCTTGAGGTATACCATATTGTATACCATGAGCCTCTGAAACATGAGCACCCAGGCTGACAAAACACTTCATATCAGTTAAATATGATCGAAACCAAGCTAATACCATGTCAGAGAGATCTACCTGTCAATTAAAATGTTGTGATCAACTGTATTGAAAGCTGCACTCAGGTCTAAAAGAAGGAGCACAGCTACATTATTTGCATCCACAATGATTCTCAGGTCGTTTATGACTTTCAGTAGGGGGGTCTCTGTGCTGTGGTTTGATCGATAACCAGATTAGAAATTTTCTAAAATGCTATTGTTGGTTAGAATAAGCAGTTGATTTAAAACCAACTTCTCTAAGAGCTTCCCAAGGAAAGGTAGATTAGAAACATTCTGTAATTGTTTAGCTCTAAGTTATCTAGATTAAATATCTTGAGGAGAGGTTTTACCATTGAAGTCTTAAAAGTTGTGGGGAAGATGCCTAAATTAAAAGAGGAGTTTACAATACTTGTTACTTGGGAGAGTCCAGGATTTGCAGAGCTTGGTTGGGATGGGGTCTAAAACACATGTAGAAGACGTCATCCTGCTAATGACGTCACTGACGGCTTCTTATGACATCATATCAAATGATGACATCATAGATGGAGGGGAGGTCCCAACGACTTCCAGTGTCTGTATTTACAATGCTGGCTCTAATAGGAACTACTTTCTCTTTAAATACATGAAGCAAATTCTTCGTATTTAAGAACTGATGAGTTATTATGAAAACTGAAAGTAGGTGATGGATTCAGAAGACTGTCAATTGTGGCAAAAAGAACTTTGGGATTATTTTGGTTATCAGAAATAATCTTTGAGAAATGGGCTTGTCTTTCTTTCCTAACTGCATTATTGTACATAATAACTTGATCTTTGAATATGTCGAAGTGAACATTTAGTTTACTTTTCTCTCTCTCAGCTTTTCTACAATTTTGTTTCAGCTGACAATTTGCAGCAGTTTTCCATGGTGATAATAATTAATTGCGTTTTGTGGGTTTGTGCAGGAGCAACAGTATATAATATCAATCTTGATTTCTTATAGAAATCATCAACAAGGTCATCAACTAAGCCAGAGGTGGACGGAGGAAAGGTTTTTACTAGATTTGAAAATCTGTCAGTAACTTTGTTGTTAATGTTACGCTTCACAACAACAGAAGTCTCTGGACGGTAGTTTGTATTAAAAATAGTGTTAAAAAAGAGACAAAAATGATCAGAGTCAGGGACCTTGGCAATGGATGAAATGTCGACATCAATACCAGAGTAATAACTAAATCCAGTGTATTTCCATGAATGTGGGTGGCACTGTGTTCATGCTGAACCAGGTTGAGACAAGCAACAAGATCTAAGAAATCCAAAGCCCTGCAATCAGTGGAGTCATTGACATGAATGTTAAAAGCACTAAGTAAAATAATTCTATCATGAGTGGTAAGAACAATGGACATAAAATCATAAAACTCAGATAAGAAGTTGCTATCATGTTTTGGGGGGCGATAGACAGTCACACTGAGTACAGGCTGTTGTGCTTTGATAACCATTGCCAAGTATTCAAATGTTAAAAAATTGCCATAAGAACATTCAGTGCAGGTAAAACAACTAGAGAAAATAGTGGCCATCCCACCCCCTCGTTTATTTTGTCTACTGGACTATAAGAAGGTAAAATTAGGAGCAGAAGACTCTAACAAAGTGGCTGAAGCAGTTGAAGTCAGCCAGACTTCAGTTAAAAATAAAAAGTTAAGACCATGTTTAGAAATAAAGTATGAATTATTATTATTAATTATGAAATATTAATATAAAACGTCTTGCTAGAGAGGGATATACATAGTGACTCCTCTTCCTCCGACGCGTCCCACAGGTTAGTGTCTGACACGGCTGAGCTCATCGCAGCTAAAGGAGGCAGTGTCGATGAAACTGGATTACTCACACAGTGAGTGTCCTCCTCTGCAGTGCAGCCTGTAAACTGAGCTGCTAAAGCTCAACTCAAACTGTGTGTGAATGAAGCCCGGGACTCTTATCAAACATGTGAAGTTTGAGTCAGATCTGAACATGTACAGTGGAGTTTCAAACCACGGCCACGACATATGAAAAACTCTGAACTTGTACAACATTGCACTGTTGAGTTCTTTTATAGCTGATCAAATCTGAAGCAGATCAGATAAACTGTCTTGGATAAATTCAGTGTAGTACGACCCGTCCAAATGGCCCAAAACACATGAAAAATACACAGAAAATTCAAAAGATTTGACTTCCTGTTAGTTAAGAGGTACGTCTCCAAGTTTCACAGCCATGTGTGGGACCTATATCAGATATCTACTTTCACCACTTCTGATACATGCGCCAAGTTTCAGGAGTTTTTCTCGTTGTTGTGATTGAGTTTGAAAATAATAAAAATAATTCTTTGAATTATTAGAATTGTTGGACTGAGGTGATGATCAGATCAGAGGGAGGAAGGTTATCTTACCGTGCACGAGGATCACAAACACCACAAACATCTTCATCTTCCTGTAAAAACTACAACAAACACAAAGTCCTCTAAAGTCCTCACTAAACTAACACTTCAAAAACACATTCAGGACATCAGCTCACAGCCAGTGTTCACTTTGCTCCTGCTGATAATCTACTGACACCGTGAGAAAACTTTACTTTCACTTTAAACTGTTTTCTCTGCAGCCTGTAAACTCAGTCATTCAGCACCTGCCACAGACTTCCTCTCTGGCCTTCTATGTAGTTTGCTATGTCGTTTGCAAACTGTGTATGTCGACTAAACAGGTGACAAAACATTTGTCTGTGTCATTTCAACTTTGAACTGTTCGTCAGTCGTAACAAAACTCTTTTGACAGTTGAGCCTGGTTCTGCTGCAGGTTTCTACCTGTTAAAGGGAGTTTTTCCTTCCACTGTCACCAAGTGCTGCTCATGGTGGAACTGTTGGGTCTGTAATAATATTTAAAGAGTCGGTCTGGACCTGCTCTGTGTGGAAAGTGTCCTGAGAGAACTTCTGTTATGATTTGGCGCTATACAAATAAAATGGACTTGACTTGAGGCAGCAGTTGGAATGTAAAGAAACAGGCTGAGCAGCTTCAGTCAAACACTGATAGAAAGGTGTAGCTGCTGAGCTGACTGCTCATAGACCTGGTAGCAGGAAACATGCTGCAGTTCACCAGCCTAAATATTTCACCATGGCCTCATAATCTTCATGTTTGGAAGTTTTTCTTCAGTATCAACAGAAATCCAGCTGATGGCTGTCTGTTTCCATGGTAACAGTTCAAACAGGAAAACAGAGCCAACAGGTGTGTCCCCTCGTCTACCTGTACACCTCCAGTCTGTCTCCAGTCTGTCTCCAGTCTGTCTCCAGTCTCCAGTCTGTCTCCAGTCTGTCTCCTGTCTGTCTCGAGTTTCGGAATCGGAATCGGGTTTATTGCCAAGTAGGTTTTCACATACAAGGAATTTTCTGTGGTGTATTGGAGCGTAACAAGTACAGACAAGACAAGTAGTGCAAGGTGCAAGGGTATACATAAATATAGTAATTTAAAGTACTACAGTACTAGTGCTAAGTAAGTATAATTAACAGTACAGAATATGAAAAAGAAAATTACTAAATATGTGCAATATATCTTTTGTAGATGATAATGAATAAATTAATAAAACTAAAACTGTGAGGAATGTGCAAAATATTGAGTGTGTACGAGTTTAGTATAAACTATAGTCCACAAGTGTGTGTTAATGTAACGCATTACGCCGGGGTCTGTGCGTTAATGTAACGTGTAGTGTCTGTTTGGGGGGGGGATAGGGGTCCATGTCAGTGGGGGTCCCAGGCCTTGTTGATCAGGCTGCAGACGGGAAGAAACTGTTCTTGTGGCGAGAGGTTTTGGTCCTGATGGACCGCAGCCTCCTGCCAGAGGGGAGAGTCTCAAACTGTTTGTGTCCAGGGTGGGAGGGTCGGCCACAATCTTCCCTGCACGCCTCCGGGTCCTGGAGGTGTACAGGTCCTGGAGAGATGGTAGATTGCAGCCAATCACCCTCTCTGCAGAGAGAATGATACGCTGCAGTCTGCCCTTGTCCTTGGCAGTAGCCGCAGCGTACCAGATGGTGATGGAGGAGGTGAGGATGGACTCGATGATGGCAGTGTAGAAGTGCACCAACATTGTCTTTGGCAGGTTGAACTTCTTCAGCTGCTGCAGAAAGTACATCCTCTGCTGTGCTTTCTTGGTGATGGAGCTGATGTTCAGCTCCCACTTGAGGTCCTGGGAGATGATGGAGCCTAGGAAGCGGACGGACTCCACAGTGTTGACTGGGGAGTCTCTCAGGGTGATGGGGGTGAGTGGGGCTGGGTTCTTTCTGGAGTCCACAACCATCTCCACTGTCTTGAGAGCATTGAGCTCCAAGTCGTTCTGGCTGCACCAGGTCACCAGATGGTCAATCTCCCACCTGTAGGCAGACTCATCCCCACCAGAGATGAGTCCGATGAGGGTGGTGTTGTCTGCAAACTTCAGGAGCTTGACAGACTGGTGACTGGAGGTGCAGCTGTTGGTGTACAGGTGAAGAGTAGAGGGGAAAGAACGCAGCCTTGAGGTGAACCGGTGCTGATGGTCCTGGAGTCAGAGACAAGTTTCCCCAGCTTCACGTGCTGCCTCCTGTCGGACAGGAAGTCTGTGATCCACCTGCAGGTGGAGTCAGGCACGCTCAGCTGGGAGAGCTTGTCCTGCAGCAGAGCCGGGATGATGGTGTTGAAGGCAGAGCTGAAATCCACAAACAGGATCCTGGCTTAGGTTCCTGTGGAGTCCAGATGGTGGAGGATGAAGTCTCTCACCTCCTTTCTAAACCTGTACTTGGCCTCTTTGAACCTGCCTCTGTCTCCACTCCTGAATGCTTCCTCCTTTTGCGACCGTAGCTGTCTGAGTTTGGCTGTGAACCAGGGTTTGTCGTTGTTGTAACTCACCCTGGTGCATGATGGTACACAGCTGTCCTGACAGAAGCTGATGTAGGACGTCACAGCCTCTGTGAACTCATCCAGACTGTTGGTGGCAGTCCTGAAAACATCCCAGTCAGTACAGTCCAAGCACGCCTGAAGATCCTCCACAGCCTCACTGGTTTGTCCGCTCCACGCTCAGTATCTGGTCGGCGAGCGTGCGCTGGGCCTCCTGCACGTTGGCGTGCGGCGGGATGTAAACACCGACCAGAATGAAGGAAGTGAACTCACGGGGGGAGTAGAAAGGTTTGCAGTTGATGATAAATGATTCCAGATCAGGAGAACAGTGTTGCAGCATCACTGTCACGTCGTTGCACCAGCCACTGTTGGTATAAAAACAGATTCCTCCACCTTTCGTCTTGCCGGAAAGTTCCGTGTGGCGATCCGCTCTGTGGAGCTGGAGACCCGCCAGCTGCAGCGCAGAGCCCGGGATCAATCCACACAGCCACGTCTCCGTGAAGCACAGAACGGAAGATGAAGAAAAGTGTTTTCCCCCCCAGTAGCTGAAGTTCATCCAGTTTGCACAGTGAACGCACGTTGGAAAGAAATATTCCCGGTAGCGGTGTGCCAAATCCAGGTCGGTGGAGACGCACGAGTGCTCTGGCACGGTTCCCTCTCCTCTGGCGTTTCACTGTGTGGACAAATGTGAGGACACCTTTGTCCAGAATGTCCAGTAATTCCACAGATGAAGCAATGAAAGTGGGAATTAAATCCACAGGGGTTGTAGCCCTGATGTTCATGAGCTCTTCTCTGGTGAAAGAGCTTAGAGTTCACACACAAAACAAGAGAAAAAAGTCTGTCTCCAGTCACCAGTCTGTCTCCAGTCTGTCTCCAGTCTCCAGTCTGTCAGCGTCCCACTCTCCCCTGAATGATGTGTGTTATAAAACATAGTGGTTCATAATGGATGAAGCTTTAATTTACCACAATGACCCAGTTTAACACAAGGTCGCGTCGCAGCTGAACCCGTTGCTCTTTTAGCAAATGAACATTACAAAACCGAGATTTTGGTCGATGGAAGCGCAGTAAGACACCAACGCTGCTGTGGCCGGAGGTTTCAGTCCCACTGAGGCCATCAGATCAGATCCTAAAGCTAAAACTACATCAGACCGTTTCAGACCGGTTCATGTGTCTGATGTTGGAGCCTTTCACCAAACTATCCTCCTTTAATCATCAGTAAAAGAGCTGGAAAAGTTCTGCATTATTGAGAAAAAGTCAAAAAAAGGTACAAAACTGTGAATAAAAACTTCAGTTAACTACAAAAACATCCAATCAGAGAGCTTCAGACTCCTTTTATCAATTTTAATGAATTCCCTTTTGGTTTTGGTTCAGTTTTGGATCATTTCAGCAGCTTTAGTGATGAGTTTGGTTCCTGCAGGCAGTGATGAAGCTTTCTGTCAGCGGTGGAAGAAGCACTCAGATCTTTTAGTAAAAAATACCAGAAAAACAATAATAATTTGACACATCCGTGGTTACCATGGCAACAGCAGGTGGTTTAATACGAAAGCAAACAGTGGTTGAGGAGCGACCAGCGTCAGAGCGGCTGGCGTCTGTTTGCACTGCAGCAGAACAAACTCTAAATTATAATGACCTCAGTGACCAATACATCCTGTTTCCTGTGGCTGCTTCACAATAAAAGCCTGTCCCTGTCTGTGTGTCCAGTGTTTTAATGTGAAGCAGCAGCAGTAGGACATGATGTGTTAGCATTAGCAGTAACTTAATCCAGCTCTGATACGACTGCAGGAGAGCGAACAGTAAACAGTGAGGCTGATATTAAACAGATCACATTACAAACTGTAACACTGGATTACTCGCTGCATCGTTTCCTGTCAATCCCTCGTGTAGGAGAAGGCAAACGAGCAGGGGAAAGGCGGACTCCGCCACTGAAAATGAAAATGACTATACAGAGCGTTAATTAGAGAATGTAAATACATTTAATGGCTGTTGCTGAAATTGCTGAAATGAGACAGTTTCACCATTTTAGGACCAGTTGTTTGGTCACTCACACACACACACATACACACACACACACACACACACACACACACAGACTTCAGCCTGATTGGCAGCCGATACAGAAACAGCAGGCGTGATGTCAGAGCTTTATCACTTCTGATTGGCTGAGCTGACCACAGCAGGTACGTCTCAGGTCTGGTCTGAAAATATAAAACTGAAAATACAGTTTACTGTCAGGGCCCAGACAGTAAACCACAAAAAGACCAAAATAATGATATTCCAAAAAAGATCCAGATCTCAGGACGTTCTACCAAAGTTCTCAATTGGTACAAAACATGTAGAATGCTGCACACTACACCTGTCCAGGATTAACACTAAGTTCAACTGGACATTTTAATGAAGCCGTTCATGTTCTGAGAGGGAAAGCACGCTGGGCTTTCTATCACATAAAAAAGAACATAGACAGAAATACCTATTTGAATTTGGTTAAAATGAATTGAGTGTGTTATTGAACCAACTGCACTCTATGGCAGTGAGGTGTGGGGTCTACTTACAAAACAAGACTTTGCTCAGTGGGATAAACAGCCCACTGAGACCCTGCATGCAGAGTTCTGTAAGATTCTCCTACAGGTCCAGAGGAAAACTACAAACAATGCATGCAGGGCAGAATTAGGCCAATACCCACTAATACTGAAATACAAACAAGAGAAATTAACTTTTGGACACATTTAAAACTAAGTGACCCTTCTTGTATCATTACCAAGTCCACAAACCGGCTCTATTAACACACCTCAGGACCAGAACACATCACCAATCAGACGCCATCAAATGACCAAACAGTTCAAACTAAACTACATCACCTGTTGGCAAACACTAACAAAAGAACAGAGCAAACTGCAGTGCTTTGTGGCTCTACATCGACAGTTCACCACAGCAGATTATCTGAGCAAAGTGACTGATCGACAACTAAAACGAACCTTAACAAAGTCCAGACTGAGGGAGCTCAGCCTGGCTATAGAAGACCTGCTCCCTGCAGAGACAAGGCTGTGCTGTCCTGCACCCCCAGTGGACCTGAAACAGAGCTACACTTCAATTAACTTTAAGAGAGAGAGAGAGACAGAGAGAGAGAGAGAGACAGAGAGAGAGAGAGAGAGAGAGAGAGTCAGAGAGAGAGACAGAGAGAGAGACAGACAGAGAGAGAGACAGAGACAGAGAGAGAGTTTGATTTTTATTGTTCTGATGTTTTCAAATTCAATAACTTTTTCTTTAAATGTTGCTCCTCTGCTTCAGTTTTGCACTGGATGAGTACTTTGGTCTCTAGTGTGGGTCAAACTCAAAAACACTGCATCCTACATTTCCCATAATGCAACGGGATTCATCAGAGCGTCCTCCGGCCTCCTCCCCTCCCGTCTGTAACGCAGGTTTTCTGTGAGAAGCTTCGAGTGTCCAAACGTCTAAAATGTTGATATTCAGGACGTCATGTGACACGAAAACCTTCACACAGACGTCTGCGTTACAGGTCGCCATGTTGTCTGTGTGTACGTACTCCTCTCAGCTGACCTGAGGACACGTCATCAACAAGTCCCTGACGCTGTATGAGCTTGATTAAACGTTTACTGAAGCAAGTTTCTACTGCTGGAAGTCGATTTACATACAAATATCTGCGTGGAAGGAAGGACGTCGACCTAAAAATGATGCACGAAAATGATCCTGAGGGATGGAAAGTGTCTTCAGGTATTTACTGAGCTGAAACATGTAAAAACAGCAGACTGGTCCTTTAATAAACCGACCTGAGCTTTACAAAGTAAGAACATGTGAGGCTGATTGGTGTCTAATAACCTGCTGACAGTCCTGTAATGTGAGTTACAATATTTATTAGGGATTGTGACATTGGTACACATGGATATACCTACATGGGATACGTGTTGTCATTATTAGTTATTTATATAACATGGTTATTACTATTATTATTGTTAATATTTGTTTGCTTGTCTTTTCATGCCACTAAAGCTCATTAAACTGAACTGAACTGACGTTAATGAGAATGAAATTTAAACATGTTCCCTTTCTGTTGGTCGTCTGGATTCTTAATGAAGACGACTGTGTTTCTTTCCGTGTTTTGACCCTCTGAAGTCCCGTTCCAACATGAATCAGGCTGGTATCTGGTTTAATGTCCAGTTTAACCTGGGCCCAGTTCCGGGTCCAGGTCCGGGTCCGGGTCCAGGTCCGAGTCCGGGTCCAGGTCCGGGTCCGGGTCCAGGTCCAGGTCTAGGTCTGGTTCCAGGTCCGGGTCCAGGTCCGGGTCCGGGTCCAGGTCCAGGTCCGGGTCCAGGTCCAGGTCCGGGTCCAGGTCCGGGTCCGGGTCCGGGTCCCGTCCTACTCGAAGCTCTCCAGGACGGGGTCGTGTCCCGTCTCCTTGAGGAAGCGCAGCAGGTCGTCCGGTCGGAGCCCCATGGTGGCGGCGTTGGTCATGGGGTGGAAGTAGACCCTCTCGTGGCCTCCCTCCACCAGGTCCCGGTCCAGGACCAACTTGACGCTCCGGTCCTTATCGAAGAGCAGAGCGAGAGCCGTGGCACAGCCCTGACCCACCTGAGAGCAGACGGACGGAGGAGATCACCTGAATAAATAAATCTATCTATCCATATATAAATATGAGAAGGAACAAGTACTGCACTTCTTGTTCCTGGTCCTCTGACACATCAACACACTTTATATTGGACCCTGTTGGTTTGGCTTCTAGATGTTTCTACGGACCACTTCTCACCTTGAGTTTCTCCAACATGGCCGCCTCGTCTGCGAAGCGCAGGTTGCCGCTGCCGACCCCGAGCTTCTTGGCGAGGTCGTTGAGGTTCACCTGTAGGGGAACAGAGAGGATTATGGGATGTCCGGAGGTCAGATGGACGACATATTGCCGTGATGGAGGATGTGAGCCGACCTGGCGGTCGTGGCGAGCCGACACCAGCCACAGGCCTTTCTTCTTCTTGTCCTTCAGGAAGAGGTTCTTAGTGACGGCTCCGCTCACTTCCTGCAGGTGAGGCATCATCTCGTCCACCGTGAACACCTGCGGGGGGGCAGAACCACATGACATCAAGGTGAGCTTCCTCAGACCGACCCCTGAGGCAGAGCCAGCAGGAAGCTCAAGGACTACCTGTGCAGGTGCAGGACAGACATGAACTATCTTCTGGCGCCCCCTGCAGGTCACAGCAGGTTCATGCAGCAGAAACGGGTCCAGGATATAAAACCGTCTGCAGACATGAATCTGAAAATAATGTTCTGCTGCTCAAAGCCTGAAATCCAGGACCGCAAACACTGCTCTTCTCCACCAGAGGGGAGGTTTCTACAGAAGTCACTGTTCAGCCACAGTTTAATGAAATATACAATTGTACATTTTAAGTACAATTCGTGAATAAAGACAGTTTGCATTAAGGAAAAACAGCCGTCATCCCCAGATCCCGTTCACAAACGGGTCGCTTTTCAGATTGACTGGATCAAACGCACAGATACACGGCTGAGGGAACAAATCTCCACAATATTTCAGCTCCGATTGATCTGACGGCAAATTCGGCATTCAGCTAACAGGCAACACAACTCTCCTATACTTCAAATTACAACTTTTAATGCGTCCACGTGTCCATAATCGATGTAATGTAGAGACGACACAGGATTTCCCAACGCTAAAACTACACTACAGTGAGTAAAACTCAGGGTTTCAATCACGCCGAATAAACCGGTGACTCCTACCGAGTCAAACAGCGTCTCCAGGTCTGTTTGAAGGTGTTTATACATTTCACAGGAAGAAGGAAACGTAAAAATGTTTGCTATTCTAATTGGATTCAGTGGTGTTTTGTGCTCGTTAGAAACTGGAATATTCCAGCTCTGTATTCCTCTCTCACAGTCACTTCTGCCATAAATCTGATTTTGCTTTCCAACCATCGCATAAAGTGCTGGTTGTGGTTCTACCGCTGGCAGTCTGCGGCCGACAGCCGGAGCCGTGGTCCGGTCTCTCGTGTACCGGCGGGTGCTCCACGCAGGTCGTCCGGATGTTCAGAGTCTGCAGGAAGTTCTGCAGCTCTGCCCGCAGCTCCTCGGACATCTTCACCAGCTGTGGTCTTAGAACCAGGACCAGGACCAGGACCAGGAACAGGACCAGGACCAGGAGCAGGAACAGGACCAGGACCAGGACCAGGACCAGGAGCAGGAACAGGACCAGGACCAGGACCAGGAACAGGACCAGGACCAGGACCAGGAGCAGGACCAGGACCAGGAGCAGGACCAGGAGCAGGACCAGGACCAGGAACCAGGAGCAGGAACCAGGACCAGGACCAGGACAAGGAACAGGGACCAGACGCAGACCAGGAGCAGGAACCAGGAACAGGGACCAGGACCAGGACCAGGACAAGGAACCAGGAGCAGGAACAGGACCAGGACCAGGAACAGGAGCAGGACCAGGACCAGACGCAGACCAGGAGCAGGAGCAGGAGCAGGAACCAGGACCAGGACCAGGACCAGGACCAGGACAAGGAACCAGGAGCAGGAACAGGAACCAGGAACAGGACCAGGAGCAGGACCAGGACAAGGAACCAGGAGCAGGAACAGGAACCAGGACCAGGATCAGGACCAGGAACAGAGGCGAACCAGGAACCAGGAACCAGGAACCAGGATCAGGATCAGGACCAGGACCAGGACCAGAGGTGGACCGAGCGTCAATGCACTGAAACAGCTGCAAGCAGCACGTGGCCGCGGCCCACGTCCTGTACGTCACCGTGCTACGTTCAGGACCGTGGGAACTTCGGGTGCTTGCCATGTCCCGTGTATTGAGCGTGCTGCATTTAGGACCCCTGCGAACTGTAGGAAGTCTGTGGGTTCATTGTTGTAGCAGAACTTACAAATGTGAGTGGAGAGTTGTGTAACTGTCTCTGTAGTCCACCCGAGCTCAGTCAGATCTGTCAATGAAACATAGATCTGTCAATAAAACATAGATCTGTAAATGTGTGTGGTAATGTGTGTGTGCACCTCAGTAGCTGAACGGCCTATGTACCACCAGTGGGTGCTTTTATCACGATCAAACAGTCATAACCTGCAAATACACAGCAAAGGTATTTAAACTTTAATGATTCTTTTAACCGGATAATTACAGTTGTGGCCAAAGAAGTGTTTGCTGTTTATTGTGTAATCAGGCATGACATATGCGTCATTATAGTCAATACATTAGTATTGTTTCCAGTGTTACATGTGTTTGGTATGTCTGATATCTGAGCTTCAGGTGATGGTTGTTGCAGCATGTGATGAAGCTCAGTCCTCCTCCTCCTCGTTGTCCTTGTCGATGCGTCCAACAATGGAGGACTGCTTCAGATAAAGTGATTGATGAATCTTTTTCCTGGAGAAGTTAAAACTGGTCTGGATGTGATGTTTTCCTCAGGTGAACTGCTGCCTCAGTGTGGAACATTTCATTTGGACATGAAGGTTTCCTCACTTTCATCATCAATCAATCTGCCAATTATTGCAAATAATTGATCATCTAGTCTGTAAAATGGCAGAATAAATATGACAAACACACTTCAGTTTCCTACAGCATGTTTTCAGCTCCTTTTGTAAACCAACAGTCCAAAACAATTCAGTTTTTTGGGAGTTTTGCAATAAAAATCATTAATCAATTAAGAAAACAGTTACAAAGTCATTTTATTTTTTCTCATCTACTTTATTGTTAAGATTTCATGTAAAACTTCCCTTCAGAGATATTACAGTATAATGTAAAGATATTACAGTACAGCTCAGAGATATTACAGTATAATGTAAAGATATTACAGTATAGTTCAGAGATATTACAGTATAATGTAAAGATATTACAGTACAATACATCTCACATTCCACCTTAGTGACTGTAGTCACATTAAAAACTGACTGTGGGACAGTATCTCATGTGTATTGTGTACCAACTTGTTCCAGCTGTTTATTGGTTTATTGAAGTCGGGCTGTATGGGGCGGGGGGGGGGGGGGGGGGGGTGTGAGTGGAAGGTCGACACTGTGAACCAACTCTCACCAGGCGGTGACACATCTAGTGACGGGTGGATGAAGCCTCATGAAGCTTCAGGGCTTCAAACAAAGCAAGTACAGCGACGTCTGGTGGTTTGTAGAGTTTCTAGCAGCTCTTCAAGGCTGCAGCTGAAGCTCTGCAGCACCTCTCTGATTCTAATAGTTTCAGTCTCATGTGTTCAATAAAAGTCCAAGAAGTCCTCTTATTTATTAAATCTGCAATACTTCACAAGTTCACAAGTTCTGCATTAAATCAAGATGGAATATGTTACAGTAAAATAATTAATAAATGCTGAGATATCAAGTATTAAAATAAATCAGTATATCAGCATTAATGTCCAGTTCCTCATAATAACCTGGAATATCTGTGGAGTTGTTCTCAGGCAATAAAAGTATTGCATGACTCGGCTAAACTGCAAGCAGATAAATGTTAATTACAGGAAACACACGTCTCAGTAATCAATGAAATCAATTAAAATCATCACAATCCAATCACTTATTTTCAGCTCACTACGACACAAAACAAAGATGTTTGTATCTTAATAAACACAAACGTCTCATTTGTCCAGAACAGCACCGTCACAGATCCTGAAGGACGTTTTATCATCATTAAATATCTGAATCAGCAGGAGCTCAGTAACAATGGGAAATGTTTATGGCCCTGACACAGATGAGCCGTCCTTCATGGTCAGAACAGGAGGAGACTTCAACAGTTCAACCATCAGCAGACACAACTAACATCTGAAGCAATAAGCCTCCTGGCAGGCAGCAACATTACAGGGACAAGCTGAAACCTGTGACTGGAGACTGTTTGATTGGACGGACGTCGTCTTTTGGCTGCAGACAATATTTTACTGGATAGAAGTCTCAAAGAGAAACTGAAGACACAAGTCCATTTCCTGTGGACGGTTCTTTGGACGTCCGACGGTCTTAAACAGTGATGAAGGAAACGTCACCGTGGTAACAGTGATGCTCTCGTTCGTGAATGAGTTTTCTTGTGACTCGAGTTAAATGTTCAGACAGTGACGGCCTTCTGCAGGACACATTCAGGTTGTGCTGAACAGGATAAATGAAGGTGTCGTTGTTGCTTTAGATAAAAACTGGAACATGTTGAGTGTGAGAATAAAACACAAAGAGACTCAAAGTGTTGAGAGTTTCCTCCAGAGTGAGACCTCTGTCAGAGTTCAGAGGATCTAAACCAGAAGTGACCTTCATGGACACTAAAAGTCTCCAAAACACAACAAGAACATGTTTCAGTCCAAATCACAGCTGATCAACCAGTGACATCACTCTGACATCACTCTGACCTCACTCATCAATACTGATCAGCACTGATCACCAGTCATCAATAGTGAGTGTGAGTCAGAGTGAAGAAGACGTTGACAAAGCGTCCTCCTGTCTTCATCCGTCGTCCATCAGCTCCTTCACTCCCATTGTCTCTCTGATCCATAATCAATAATCAAAGACTGACCGACAGACTAATCAAACAGATTGATCAGCCATCAGAGGAGTCAGATCAGTGGAGCTGCTTCTGTTCCTGGTGTCCACTGAGGAGGAGACAGAGGACAGTCAGACAGAGACAACCAACCAACCAGAGACAAACACAAAGACTCTGACCTGTATCTTCATGCTGACCTTTGACCCTGAGCTCCACAATTATCCATCTCAGGAGGTCTCCCTCGCTGTAGATGGTGCAGCAGTATGATCCTGTGTCTCTGACTGTGGGGTGTTTCAGGGTCAGACTGACGTCTCCAGTTGTCCGCAGGTCTTCCTTCATCTCTGTTCGGTCTCTGTAACGACTGAACTGTTCATCAGGACAGTCAGAGCCGTTCTGATACACGTGGACCTTCCTGTTGTATTTGTCCCACCACTCCACTGCAGCGTCCTCAGGCAGGTGAGCTGTGGTTTTGCAGGGCAGCTGGACAGACTCCACCCCCTCCTCCACCTTCACCTGGTGGACTGAGAGGACAACAAACCACAACATCAGCTGGACCGACAGCAGCAGGAACACTGAATAACTTTATTGAATTATTCCAAAGTTGTAGAGAAACCTGAAGGACAGAACCAGATCAGAGCAGCAGGTCACTAAAACCAGGTTTCTCAGATGTTTGTTGTTAAAGGAGCAGTTCCTGTTTTCACAGTGAGTATTGACCAGTGTTAGTCATGAGGAGTGGGGGGGTGCTTTATATTGATCCATTGAACAGAACGTCTGTGTGAAACATTGAAGCTAATTCATTCATTCAAGCTAATGAGCCTGTTTATGAGCCGACAGCAGCTGAAGCTGATCTCTGGATTATTATTCCAGATGAACAGTTTGTGGGAGAAAAGTGATGTTTGTAGATCAGAAGCCGACAGAAAAGAGCCGACTGTGGAAACTGGATCACTGAAGTGAGTTTTTACATCAACATCACATCTGAGAAGGACTTCTACAGCACTCAGTTATTCAGAAATATGATTTAGGATCAAATACCAACAGTGATTTCATTTGAAATCAAATGTTGAATCCAACTGAGCTTGAAAATGATGTTAATAAATCCAGATCATCATATTTAAAGCTCCTGATGATCAGAATGACGTCAAATCTTTATATTTCAACACTGAAGCTGGTTCGTCCAAACAAGCTGAAGAAATGAGTGGATTTGTTGTTTTCCAGCTTCAGTCTCTGAGAACAGAATCTGACCTTTAAGTGATGAATCTCTCAGGATCCACCGGTCACTTTTATCTGGACTTGTTGCTTTTAGGGGATTTAAACTGGACGAACTCTCTCTGACTGATGTTACAGATATTGATCCCTAAATATAAAACCTGTCTCCTGCTTCAGGTCAGACTTTTCCACTGTTGAACCATGAAGACCTCCATCTTTCCTGAACCTGAACCAGGAGCTGGAGGCTCCAGACAGCAGCAGGAGACCTGTTTGATCAGGATTTAGTTTCCAGGAGATCCAGATGTTGTAGAAAACTAATGAAACGTGTTGTCAGTGGAGGTTGTGTAGATCCGCTCAGGATCAACGTTTAGTCTCTTGACAGATATTCTACAGATTAGTACAATGTTGAAACGTGTTCGTTGGTCTTGAAGTGGATCAGAATCAGACTTTGTGTAGAACATATAGACTGTATATAATCAACTATCAGCCTGGTTTTCTTTACAGGCTTTTTATCAAATTCTTCAACATCATGTGAATATCTTTGAATCTGGTGAGAATTGATCTTCAATCTTTCATTGATACAAACTATTAAAGCTGTGTTTCTTTTTTCTAAGTGATGAAAGAATTTACAGCTTCTTCCTTCCACTTTGTTGACCTGTATCTACAGCTCTGACCTCTGACCTCTGACCTGTATCTACAGCTCTGACCTCTGACCTCTGACCTGTATCTACAGCTCTGACCTCTGACCCGGAGCTCCACTTGTTTCTTCATCAGGATGTATCTCTCCCTTCTGTAGACTCTGCAGGTGTAGATGTGTCTGTCTATGTCTGTGGGGTGTTTCAGGGTCAGACTGAGGTCTCCAGTTCTCTGCAGGTCTTCCTTCATCTCTGTTCGGTCTCTGTAAAACTCGTCCTGTTCATCAGGACAGTCAGAGCCGTTCTGATACACATGGACCGTCCTGTAGCGTCCGTCCTTCCACTCCACTCTGACGTCCTCAGACAGGTAAACTGTGGTTTTGCAGGGCAGCTGGACAGACTCCACCCCTGAATCCACCTCCACCTGGTAGACTGAGAGGACAACAAACCACAACATCAGCTGGACTGACAGCAGCAGGAACACTGATGGTAACAGGACCTCACTGTCCCATCCTTCATCTATAATCCCAGACCTCACTGTCCCATCCTTCATCTATAATCCCAGACCTCACTGTCCCATCATTCATCTATAATCCCCAATTTATCAAATTCTTCAATATAACGTGAATATTTTTGAATCTTGTGAGAATTGATCATCAATCTTTCATTGATACAGACTATTAAAGCTGCGTTTCCATTTTCTAAATGATTAAAGATTTCTTTCAGCTTCTTCCTTCCTCTTTGTTGACCTGTATCTACAGCACTGACCTCTGACCTCTGACCTGTATCTACAGCACTGACCTCTGACCTCTGACCTGTATCTACAGCACTGACCTCTGACCTCTGACCTGTATCTACAGCTCTGACCTCTGACCTCTGACCTTTATCTACAGCTCTGACCTCTGACCTCTGACCTGTATCTACAACTATGACCTTTGACCCGGAGCTTCACTTGTTTCTTCATCAGGATGTTTCCGTCCCCTCTGTAGATGGTGCAGGTGTAAATGTGTCTGTCTGTGTCTGTGGGGTATTTCAGGGTCAGACTGAGGTCTCCAGTTCTCAGCAGGTTTCTCTTCATCTCTGTTCGGTCTCTGTAACGACTGAACTGTTGATCAGGACAGTCAGAGCCGTTCTGATACATGTGGACCTTCCTGTTGCGTCCGTCCCTCCACTCCACTCTGACGTCCTCAGGCAGGTGAGCTGTGGTTTTGCAGGGCAGCTGGACAGACTCCACCCCTGAATCCACCTCCACCTGGTGGACTGAGAGGACAACAAACCACAACATCAGCTGGACCGACAGCAGCAGAAACACTGATGGTAACAGGACCTCACTGTCCCATCCTTCATCTATAATCCCAGACCTCACTGTCCCATCCTTCATTTATAATCCCAGACCTCACTGTCCCACACTGGTGAACTCAGGGGGGGCGATGTTTAGAACAGTGGAGGTCAGTGGAGGACAGACACTCCAGCTTTACCATCGGCATCCGATTGCGTTGTTAAATCAGCCTTGTTGTATCCACCTGGTGGTAGAAGCCTCATCTCTGGAGTCTGTCAGGAGGTGGAATAATCTAGCGGATGTGTCTTTCCCTGTCTGAGTTTTTCATGGAGTTGCCGGTCTTGGCGGACCTATGGTTGACCCTGCAAAACTGACTGACTGACAGACTGACGTTACTGTGAGTATGTTGTGTGAATATTGTAAATAATATGTGTTACTGAACTGCAAATACAGACGCTGTTATTGATTTCCGGTGTTATGTCCATTCTGTTTTTCAAACTAAATGGTTGCCGTACACATGCCAGCGGTGTGTTCACCTCACATCGGCAACTGTGGTCTGCCTCTCTCAACAGATTCCTCACACATTTACAATCATATTACAGCTGATTTTCAAGTTGCATCTCATATCTGCTGCGGCAAGTTTTACTGTATAAGTGAGCACTACATTACAGCCACTCACGACAAAGTGACGATCTCACTCAGACAATATGATCAAATTACACTAAATTCATAACACTGTGCCACAGTAACAGTAGAATGCAAGTTGTAATATTCTATCCGCAACACAGTATTGAAGGTGTGGAATTGATTTATGCTTTGAGTCAGTCTCCTTCCTTTTTGGATATTTCATAGTAAAATACAGCAGCTCCCCCTCAACCTCTTTGCCATTCAGTGCTTGTAAATACGATGTTATTTAAGATCTTAACTCCAAATGAACCAGGCATGTTGTCACTTATCGAATGATTCTAGAAACTACCAAAAATGCAATCATGACAAATCAGCTGTTACAGTTGTTGCAAGAAAAGCACTTTATAGTTTTTATACTTTAATGACCTTCAGTACTTCACACATTAGTTTCTGTTCTTGTTTCCCATCAAGTAAAATAAATCCTCGTCCCTTCAAACTGACAAGAAGCTGCTGAGATTTTACTGAGAATCCACAAAAACTTCCTCAGTGACAAACCAGAGATAATGACAGAAACTGATCATTGAGTCATCAGGAGCTGCTTATCAGGGACTGATTGATCTCAGGTGGTTCCTGATTGGTTCCTCACTCGTTCCTGAGAACTAATGTGTCTGCTCTGTTCAGGTTAGCCTGCAGTTTAGTTCCACAGAAGAAGAAAATGTTCCATCTCTATCCAGATAAATGCAGTGAACCACACGACCTGCTGTTTAGTAAAGTTCTGTTGGAGAGCGGATTGTTACTCATGAAGGACGGAGTTTGGAAGTTTTCTTACTTCTGGAACAAACCTGGAAGTTTCTCTTCAGTTGTTCTGAGAATTCATCATCAATCTTTAATTGATACAAACTATTAAAGCTGCTTTAGTTTTTTATAAAATGTGGTGTATTGATCTGAGTTTGATATTAAAGTTAAAGAGAATCTTTAATCTTCATCAAAAAATGCTACTTTCTGTTATAATATAATTATAATATAATATTCAAACCACTGAGCACATTTTCTTTAACTGTTTAAAGTGAAAAGATGTTTGTTTGGTTCCAGTCTGAAATATCTCCCATTGTCCATTTAACAGAGACACTGTTGTCTTTGGTGTCTGTACAATACTTGAAAGGTATCACAAAAGCTAAAATGAGATTATTATCAGTGAGCTGGCTGATGGTACGCCTTCACTGGTAGAGGAAGCTTCACAGGTTGACAGCACTGACCTCTGACCTCTGACCTGTATCTACAGCTCTGACCTTTGACCCGGAGCTCCACTTGTTTCTCCATCAGGATGTTTCCGTCCCCTCTGTAGACTCTGCAGGTGTAGGTGTGTCTGTCTTTGTCTGCGGGGTATTTCAGGGTCAGACTGACGTCTCCAGTTCTCAGCAGGTTTCTCTTCATCTCTGTTCGGTCTCTGTAACGACTGAACTGTTCATCAAGACAGTCAGAGCCGTTCTGATACACATGGACCTTCCTGTTGTAACCGTCCCTCCACTCCACTCTGACGTCCTCAGGCAGGTGAACTCTGGTTTTGCAGGGCAGCTGGACAGACTCCACCCCTGAATCCACCTCCACCTGGTGGACTGAGAGGACAACAAACCACAACATCAGCTGGACCGACAGCAGCAGGAGCACTGATGGTAACAGGACCTCACTGTCCCATCCTTCATCTATAATCCCAGACCTCACTGTCCCATCCTTCATCTATAATCCCAGACCTCACTGTCCCATCCTTCATCTATAATCCCTGACCTCACTGTCCCATCCTTCATCTATAATCCCTGACCTCACTGTCCCATCCATTTACATTACTGTGATGTAAGTTAAAGGACGTCAGAATTATAGATTGATATCATTTAAATCAAATTTAGAGCAAAACATCTCATAAGGTTTAATGTTTACGGTATTTTCCAGTAAGTGCATTACAGACCATATTCCTGTCTCTAGTCAATCTTTGTAGAATAAAGATTTATTTCTAAATGTCACATACCTAAAATTCCACAGTGAGATGTTGTTGGGACTAAAGTTATTCTTGTAGATTATTATCCAATATAGTAAAAGCTGTTGATGAAATGCAGATCATTTAATGGGAAGCTTGTTGAGCTGATAATCACATTAAAGAAGAAGGTTAATGCTTCAAGTTTCAAAATTTTATTCCTTTGGATATGGAACCAAAATCTGTTTTCATTTTTGAAAAAAGATCTATTATTTATTTATTTCAGTAGTACCATTAATACACTCAACATCACAGCTTGCAGCCCTCCGTCCTCATATTCTTTAACCAGAACGCCTTTCTTTACAGAGTGTTTTTCTTTTCCAAATATAATTAAATTAGCCTGGTTTATAGTTTATATTGCACTTTTGGGGAGAAGGCTGGGTAAATGAATCTTCTTGTGAGAAGAATTTGGCCAATAATAGAGATGTTTGAGACCACAAAACCAGATAAGATTTGCATTTATCTAGATTATCTAAATGTTGAGATTATTTAAAGTGTTATTATCCTTTGTCATGTTTATGCTGAATCATCTGAGGGGGATTATGAATTGGTAGTAAATCCCACTTTTATAGGTTTAATCTCAAACTAGAAGCTCTAGAAAAGAAATTAATTGTTTGGAGGATTTTGGAATTTGGACACTTGTTTTTATGAAAATGGTTGTGTCATCTGCCAGTCGGCTGATTTCCAGCTGTTTGTCTGACATTGTCAATTTTTCAATGTCTTCAAATACATTTTTATAGGAATGGAGAGAATTTCTGCTGCTGCAATAACAAGCAAAGGAGGAATGAGACAACCTTGTTTAATTCCTCGATCAACTGAGAATCTTGGAGAAGTGCCTTGTGGTAATAAGACTGTGCTGTTAGTATGTAGTGTGAGGGAAATCTTAGAGCTGGTTCACTCTAACAAGAAGTTTCAGGAGACCGGGATGTCTTACACAGGAATATTTATTGAAGCTCGATCGAGGAGAAAAGGGAAACACCACGTGTGAATCACAGCGTACTGCTACCCAAATCTGAAGATGGTGTCCTGAAGCTCAGTATTTAACCTTCCCCAGAACTGATAAGTTCCGCTATATCCAAATATGGTTATTCCTAACTCAGCCTGTCATGTGTGAGGACTCTGTTGGATATCAGATCCAAACAAGGAAAGACGTCAACCATTGCTGTCCTAGCAGCAGCATAGCCTCTCTACAGTCTCTCTTATCCAGCGTCAACAACCAGGCTCCAGCCTGTTGTGTCTAACACTGAAAACAGAAGATATCTAGCAGACCTTGGTTTACCAGATGCCAGAGCCAACTCGGCCTTGTCAGGCACACAGAGTGAGACAGGCAAACAGAGACAGACAGTTGACCTGACCTGTGAAGCACTGTCTTAAGTTACCTTTAACCTACAAGAGGGAAGTTTAACATACAAGAAGGAAAATTCCTTCACATGTAGTAGTAGTTTAGTCCAAACAATTCTAGAGTACCAAACTAACTTGTGTTCAATTGTGTCAAAGGCTTTAAAAAAAATCTGAAAACCTTAAAATAAAATTGAAATCCTCGTCCACTTTAGGGATCCATTCCTTAACAGGCTCAAAGAAAGCATCAGCATCTACGCATGAGGAAGAGGAAGAGTACAGCGTACTGTAGAAACAGAAGATTTCTTTAGAAACCGTATCAGGGTCTGTACAGTCTTGATTATTGATTAGCAGTGTCTGTACTGTATTTCGTTCTTGTGTCTTTTTCCAATCTACAGAAGTGTGCTGAGCTTCTTTCCCCTCTTCTATCCACTTGGCCCTGGATCTTATTTATGCTCCTTTGGCTTTAGTGATGTCAATGCTGCCAACGAGGATCGCAGGAGAATAAGCTTTTGTTTGCTATTCTCACTTACTGAAGGTTTATTACAGATACAGTTTATTTCTTTAATGATTTTCATTTCTTATACTTCTATTAGCCCTGCTTAATAATTTGATATGGAAATCTGACGTACCTTATATTTTAAATACTCCTGTTTATCTCTATAAGATGTAAAATTAGAATCTTCAGTTATATCATTGATTGTTGCTATAACTTCTTGACAGAAAGGTTCATTTCTTAGGAGGTTTGAGTTCAATTTCCAGTATCTTTTGTTCCTTCTACATGAGTTTGTGGCTTTAAGAATAAGTTTAACCATACAGTGATCAGGTAGAGGAGCTACAGAGAGTCCAGGCTTATTTTCTGACACTAACCAAAAGTCTATTCTGGATTTGTTTGAGCCATCAGGTTTAAACCATGTGACAGTTTGGGTACCAGGGTTTTCAGTGCACCATGAGTCTTTTAAACATATTACAAAAATCAAATATTACAGGATTGTGATGGTGTCTCTGATATCTTGAAGGAGTTCTATCGATTCCATTCATACATCACCATATTAAAATCTTCAGTAGGACAGTAGCAGTGACATACCTGACATGAAATAGTGCCGAAAACGTACTAAAAGGCCAACAATAAGACCAACAGCCAGGAAAACCAGGAAAACCAGGAGAACTTTGGCCCAGAATGGAAAACGTTCTGTGGGAAACAGAAACATAAAGAACATGACCTCTGACCTCTGACCTGTATCTACAGCACTGACCTCTGACCTCTGACCTGTATCTACAGCACTGACTTTTGACCTGTGACCTGTATCTGCAGTAGGTTTTAGGGTTTGTTGCTGACCTTTGACCCGCAGCTGTATCTTTGTCCCTCTCAGTTTGTTTCCAAAGTCTCTGACGGAGCAGGTGTAGGTGCCGCTGTCAGAGAGGCGGAGGTTTGTCAGATTGAGGCTCAGGTCTCCAGTTTCCAGAGCGTCAGTCATCATCGATGTTCGGCCGCTGTAAAGCTGGTTTTGGTCTTTCAGTTCATCACCGTCCTGCTGACGCTGGTGGACGGTTGAATGATTGAGATCGTCGCGGCTCCACACCACTGTGGGCTCGTCCACGTCAAAGGTGGGAAACTCACAGGGCAGCAGGACAAACTCTCCTTCATACAGCTCCACAGCTGAGGCATGCTGGGAAACTGTGAGGACACAGACAGAGAGGTTCAATCACAGCAGCCAAGTTTCCAAGTTTTCAAATTCGTCACATACTCAACATGTCTCTACACTGGGCAGTGAAATGCTTTGTTGCTTTGTCCTGACACAAATAACAAAAATACAACATGCAAATATTAAATAAGCGTGAAGGGTGGAGGTATTTGTCATCGGGGAACATCAGAGGTGTATCTATTCAGAGCCGTATCAGGTGTTCAGTGTGAGCTACTAATACTCAGGGAAAAGACAGGACGGATGGAGATGTGGAGACAGTTCATACAAATGAGACCAACCCTGACAGCTTTTCACTCAATGATGAGAAGACCATCATCACCATTTGGACCATCTGGGCCGGTTTGTTAAATCTTGTAAGAACTGACGTTCAGGTTGTTGTGGTTGGACAGGTGCTGAAAGACTCATACAGTGAGTGTCCTCCTCTGCAGTGTGTGCAGCCTGTAAACTGAGCTGCTAAAGCTCAACTCAAACTGTGTGTGAATGAAGTTGAATGTTTACATCCACATGAGATGCTGCTGTCAGCAAACCGACCACAGCAAAGGATTATTATAACTATTTGTAATATAACCTATAAGATCCTGACCAACCTACAGGGATATAATCCTGAGGAATATAACTGAGGACAGCCTGACTGTACAGTCTTCTATATCCATGCTGTGTCACAGTGAGTAGCAGGTTGGCAGGGGTAGGACCCAATCACAGAGAGGAGAGGAGATCGGCAGGTATGGTACAAAGAGTTTGTTCCAGAAATAGCGAGACAAAAATTTGCTGGGTGGTGAGGAAAACAGAAAATCCAAAATGACAAAAGTCCAAAGCAGGGTTAGGTAAAAGGGGATCCAGAACAGAAATAAAGAAACACAGAGATACAGGAATATAGAAACAAGGATCTGAAAAAGTGGACCGGTATATATAAGTGACTGATAGTGATCAGAGGCAGGTGAGTGAACAGGTGAAGGGAGTTGGACTGATGAGGAAGGAGTGGCTGACAGGCAGAGAGGAGAGGAGACAGGTGAGTAGATGGGTGTGGCAGTCAGGTGATGGGAAGTCAGGTGATGGGGAAAGGAAGGAAAGTCAGAGGTCATCTGGTGGAAGGTAAGGGGATGGCAGGTCAGGGGAACAGAGAAAAAGGGCAGTGAGCAGAAGTGGAGACAGGGAAAAACAGTGACACAGATAACTGGGGCTAGAACATAGGACATGTTGATTTACAGAATCATTGAAAAGGTGCTGCCTTTAATACGCCCCTGATGCTTTTTTCTCTTAACATTTTTAATCTGGATGAGAATCATTTACTCCCAGAAAGCGTCATGGAGTTAAAACAGAATAATGATCAAGATGAAGGAAATCCAAATGAAAGAAATTGTTGGACTGAGGTGATGATCAGATCAGAGGGAGGAAGGTTATCTTACCGTGCACGAGGATCACAAACACCACAAACATCTTCATCTTCCTGTAAAAACTACAACAAACACAAAGTCCTCTAAAGTCCTCACTAAACTAACACTTCAAAAACACATTCAGGACATCATCTCACAGCCAGTGTTCACTTTGCTCCTGCTGATAATCTACTGACACCGTGAGAAACTTTACTTTCACTTTAAACTGTTTCCTCTGAAGCAGCAGTTGGAATGTAAAGAAACAGGCTGAGCAGCTTCACGCAAACATTATGATAGAAAGGTGTGGCTGCGTTGAAAAGTCAACCAGAGAGCCTCCAACACTTGGTGATATGACAGTGGGACTGATCAGAGTCTCTGAGGACTTAAAGACTGTGATCTGATCAGGGCACATACTGGAACTGGTCCAAGAGAAACAAACACTTCAGGACAGGTAAACTTCTGAGGAAACACATGGACACCAACACTGTCAGTTACACTATGTTTGTGTGTTTGTGTGTTTTAGACTTGTTGATCCAGTTTTTATCACCATGAATCAGTCCTTTCGTTCTAAAACCTCCCCAGTTAGAAAACAATTCATTCCAGTTTTCCACCTGAAAATCACCAACCTGTCACCTCCTGTATGGACCTGTGAGGCTCCAGTCATACTGTACGTCTAAGAGCAACACCTGTCTCACCTGTTTCATGGAGATTTTTGTATTTTTGTGCATTTTCTAACATAAACATAAAATGTTCTCACTTTATTTTAAAAGATATGTGTGCATCGACTGCATACACGTGTATTTTATATTTCTAGCTCTTAAATGGGCTGAAATAGAGGCTCTTTCTTTTACTGACTCATTGCTATGGTGAATCTTATTGTTGGAGCTCCATTGATGATGATTTCTTACATTTGGCAGTTTTTACTTTCATCCTCAGAGTTGATTTAAGTGATTGTGATCAGCTGTTGTGAAGTGAAATTTGGGGATTTTTAATACCTTTGCAGGAAACACAAAACATGACAAATGTAGGTGCAATAGGTTTATTCTGGTTAATTATGGCAATCATAAATAATTAAATAATATATAATTATTATTATTTAATAATTAAATAATTATTATTTTATAATGGATTATTATTGAATATTCATTAAACGGGGCACCACCCTGAATCAGGGAAAAGATGGCCATATGCATTAAACTATTCCCATAAAATGTACTAAACTGTCAATTTGGAACTTTTATTAATAATAAATTTAATAACTACCGAGTCACAAAGGCATTATTCAGGTACAGGAAGTGAGAGGTGCGACTGTTTAGTCTTTCAAAGTAAAAGTTCAGTCACACACTGAACAAATTATTCTGTGGAGCTCCCGTGGTACCTAAACAAACCTTCAGATAAAAGTGTCCGACCTTTGATGGAAATTCCCTTTTGGGCCACATATCAAATGTAGTTTTCATTTTTAGAATGAGGAGAAGGACACTGGCTGTAGGACTGGGCAGTTACGCTCTTTATAGCACCTGTACTATCACCAGTTTATCACATGGAAACCATTTTGGGTGGCGGCTGGTCTGACTGGCTGAATGGAGACAACCAATCAGAGCAACGAAGCACCATCCTGTTGGACGTTACGTCCCGTCAGAAGTTTCTCGCTCGTCTCTGTCAGTCATCGTATTAATCCCGCCTCCTACTAGATTAACGCTTGTGATTGGTTATCCCGATAAATCGACAGAGAACTCAGTGTGAATGTGAGAGGGGCCAGACGGATCTGCCAGAGCAAATGAAACATGAGCTGCAGATTCGTCTGGTTCCCAGGATGGAATTTATTACCTGTATATGTAAAAAGTCTGTAATCATTTAAGCTGCAATTTTACAGTTTCAGAACTGTGATCAACACACAGTCAAAATTAACTCAGTAACTTTACTCTTACATTTGAAAGAGTAAAGAATGAGGAATGTGGAATACTAATACTTATTTAAGGTTTAAACCTTGTTTTAATACAATAAACCACGCAAACAAATCTTCAATGCCAGGAGAGAAACCTGGCTGGCACCCCCTTATCATTGAGAACCGCCACATCATCTATGTATGGGCAGTGGAGGAAAAGCTAAAGTCATCTCCAGAAGTTTCCTAAAAACTTGCAATCAGTCCAAATGTCTTTTCTGCATCTTTTGGACAGTGAGAAGTGTGCAGATCATTTGTTGCTAATCACACTGCATTTTAAATTAATGATATTTCAGTTTTGTAACCAACTGGGCACCAGTATTTTATACATGAGATTTTATTTGGCATCATATTAGTTTCCAGCTCCAAACATCACTCTGCCGGTGTGAACTGACAGAAACCCTCTGAGGTTTGTCAAAGACCTCCAATGTTTTCATTCACCAAATACAGAAAAAAAGTCTTGAACAGAGTGGTAAAATGGAACAACTGCTTTTGATTTTCAGTTGACATTTAACATTTTAAACTGTGATTTTTCCCATTTAAATATCTCCTAAGATACACCTTCTTGATGGACTTCCATTGTACACAAATATATGAAATATCATCTGCCTCAAAATCCTGGAAATACAGTTTTTTGAGAACGCAGGAAAAGAAAAGTGGGCTGTCAGTTTGACTGGACATTTCTTCAGAGGACCAGGTTGTCTTGCAGTGGACTGAGTGTCGTCCTGAAACACTCCTGTATTTGTATGACTGCTGAAGTCCTGCTGCATGTGGATGGAGTAAAATTGAAACCAGTGATACTTTCCTTAAAATAAACTGTAAATTATGAAAGTATTTGTAGTAAAAAGGTCTTGCAGGCTGATTGACATTGTTGCAGCCTTGTTGAGAAACCTGTCTGGCACCAAAACCAATGAGACTGTTTACAGCTGCAAATGTTTTCTTGGTAAAAGTGGTTTGTTTGTTCTTAGTGTTGAGAAAAGTTTGTCAAACCACAGTAGAGTTTAAAACCTCTACATGAGGGAAACTTGTTTTGAATCCACCTCCACCTGGTAGACTGAGAGGACAACAAACCACAACATCAGCTGGACCGACAGCAGCAGGAACACTGATGGTAACAGGACCTCACTGTCCCATCCTTCATCTATAATCCCTGACCTCACTGTCCCATCCTTCATCTATAATCCAAGACGCTCAGTTATCACAAAACCTAAAATGAGATTATTATCGGTCAGATGGCTGAAAATACTACTTCACTGTTAGGGGAAGCTTCACCTTCACCGTCACCTTTGATACTGTGAAGACATGTTCTAGTGCCTCTGGACTGTTGATCTACAGCTCTGACCTCTGACCTCTGACCTGTATCTACAGCTCTGACCTCTGACCTGTATGTAAAGTAGGTTTTAGGGTTTGTTGCTGACCTTTGACCTGCAGCTGTATCTCTGTCACTCTCCGATGTCCTCTGAATGACCTGACGGAGCAGGTGTAGGTGCCGCTGTCAGAGAGGTGGAGGTTTGTCAGATTGAGGCTCAGGTCTCCAGTTTCCAGAGCGTCAGTCATCATCGATGTTCGGCCGCTGTAAAGCTGGTTTTGGTCTTTCAGTTCATCACCGTCCTGCTGACGCTGGTGGACAGTTGGAGGATTGAGATCGTAGCGGCTCCACACCACTGTGGGCTCGTCCACGTCAAAGGTGGGAAACTCACAGGGCAGCAGGACAAACTCTCCTTCATACAGCTCCACAGCTGAGGCATGCTGGGAAACTGTGAGGACACAGACAGAGAAGTTGGTGTCCATGCATTTGTTACTTCTAGGTTGGATTATTGTAATTCCTTATCATCATGCTGCCCTGATAAGTCTCTAAAGACTCTCCAGCTGATCCAGAAAGCTGCTGCACGTGTACTGACAGGAACCAGCAAAACAGAACATATTTCTCCAATATGAGCTTCTCTGCACTGGCTCCCTGTGAAATCCAGAATAAAATTTAAAATCCTCCTCCTAACTTACAAAGCTCTTACTGGTCAGGCACCATCATATCTTAAAGAGCTCATAGTACCGTATTACCCCACTAGAGCACTACGCTCACAGAACGCAGGGTTACTTGTGGTTCCTACAGTCTCTAAAAGTAGAACAGGAGCCAGATCCTTCAGTTACCAAGCTCCTCTCCTGTGGAACCAGCTCCCAGTTTGGGTTCTGGAGGCAGACCCCCTCTCCTCATTTAAGAGTCTGCTTCAAACGTTCCTCTTTGATAAAGCTTATAGTTAGGGCTGGCTCAGGTGAGTCCTGAACCATCCCTTAGTTATGCTGCTATAGGCTTAGACTGCCGGGGGATTTCCCATGATGCACTGAGCTCCTCTCTCCTCTCTTATCCCATTACTGCATGTTACTAACTCCACCTCTTCCTGTAGTTTGGAGCTTTCTCTCTTCCTGCAGGTGTTTGTGCCTCTGGAGCTGTAGAGTCTGGATCTGTGACTGCAGGCCGTCTACTGCCCCCATGTTCCTGCTCCACACTCACTACTACACTGATTATTATTAGTCTGATTATTATGTTGTCTGTCCTCCCCCTCTGTCTCCCTTCTCCCCCTCTCTCTTCCCCTTTCAACCCAACTGGATGGAGTGTTGTATCTTCTGTAGCGATGATGTGATGATGATGAAGGAATCTCCGCTGACACCGACTTAGTTGTATAAAAAGGTTTATTACAAAAAGTACAGCATCAAAACAAGCACCATGGATTGCCTGTAAGAAGATCCGAAGCCAATGTGAATCTCCCCCGTTTCCTACTCAAACTACACCTCTTAAAGCCTCATGGTATAGCTAATGTGTGGTGTCAGGATAGGCTCAGAGCCAACCTCATAACCATGGCTATTTTGCAAAAAGGGAAGGTGGAACATATAGTTCATGTTAAAACTGATCTCATCTCTTTGGAACTTAGGAAAACGACCACCAAGGGGCACCCATCGTGGATGGCGCCAGACCTTTGACATAGGCTTACCTAAACATTAGACACACATGGCAGAGACATCTCTCAGCTCAGACACCTCAGGAGGCAGATGTCCGCCCACCCAGAGCCTGGTTCTGCTGCAGGTTTCTACCTGTTAAAGGGAGTTTTTCCTTCCACTGTCACTAAGTGCTGCTCATGGTGGAACTGTTGGGTCATTGTGCGAATTACTGTTCGGTAATTAAAGAGTCGGTCTGGACCTGCTCTGTGTGGAAAGAGTCCTGAGAGAACTTCTGTTCTGATGGAACAGGCTGAGCAGCTTCAGTCAAACACTGATAGAAAGGTGTGGCTGCTGAGCTGACTGCTCATAGACCTGGTAGCAGGAAACATGCTGCAGTTCACCAGCCTAAATATTTCACCATGGTGGTTGTCTTTTCACGACAATGGGTATGACATTTTGCAGTGTTTTGTTGGTCCGATGTCAATCTCTGACAAACTTCCATAAATATGATTAAAAATCATGAAAAAGAAGCTTCAGCCTCATAATCTTCATGTTTCCATGTTAACAGTGCAAACAGGAAAACAGAGCCAACAGGTGTGTCCCCTCTTCTACCTGTACACCACCAGTCTGTCTCTCGTCTCCAGTCTGTCTCCAGTCTGTCTCCAGTCTCCAGTCTGTCTCGAGTCTGTCAGCGTCCCACTCTCCCCTGAATGATGTGTGTTATAAAACGTAGTGGTTCATAATGGATGAAGCTTTAATTTACCACAATGACCCAGTTTAACACAGAACACAAGGTCGCGTCACAGCTGAACCCGTTGCTCTTTTAGCAAATGAACATTACAAAACCGTGTGAGATTTTGATCGATGGAAGCGCAGTAAGACACCAACGCTGCTGTGGCCGGAGGTTTCAGTCCCACTGAGGCCATCAGATCAGATCCTAAAGCTAAAACTACATGAGACCGTTTCAGACCGGTTCATGTGTCTGATGTTGGAGCCTTTCACCAAACTATCCTCCTTTAATCATCAGTAAAAGAGCTGGAAAAGTTCTGCATTATTGAGAAAAGGTCAAAAAAAGGCACAAAAACTGTGAATAAAGACTTCAGTTAACTACAAAAACATCCAATCAGAGAGCTTCAGACTCCTTTTTTCAATTTGAATGAATTCCCTTTTGGTTCTGGTTCAGTTTTGGATCATTTCAGCAGCTTTAGTGATGAGTTTGGTTCCTGCAGGCAGTGATGAAGCTTTCTGTCAGCGGTGGAAGAAGCACTCAGATCTTTTAGTAAAAAATACCAGAATAACAATAATAACTTCACACGCCTGTGGTTACCATGGCAACAGCAGGTGGTTTAATACGAAAGCAAACAGTGGTTGAGCAGCGACCAGCGTCAGAGCGGCTGGTGTCTGTTTGCACTGCAGCAGAACAAACTCTAAATTATAATGACCTCAGTGACCAATACATCCTGTTTCCTGTGGCTGCTTCACAATAAAAGCCTGTCCCTGTCTGTGTGTCCAGTGTTTTAATGTGAAGCAGCAGCAGTAGGACATGATGTGTTAGCATTAGCAGTAACTTAATCCAGCTCTGATCTGACTGCAGGAGAGCGAACAGTAAACAGTGAGGCTGATATTAAACAGATCACATTACAAACTGTAACACTGGATTACTCGCTGCATCGTTTCCTGTCAATCCCTCGTGTAGGAGAAGGCAAACGAGCAGGGGAAAGGCGGACTCCGCCACTGAAAATGAAAATGACTATACAGAGCGTTAATTAGAGAATGGAAATACATTTAATGGCTGTTGCTGAAATTGCTGAAATTAGAAAGTTTCACCATTTGTTGTTTGGTCACTCACACACACACACACACACACACACACACAGTTGGTACAAAACATGTAGAATACTGCACACTACACCTGTCCAGGATTAAAACTAAGTTCAACTGGACATTTTAATGAAGCCGTTCATGTTCTGAGAGGGAAAGCACGCTGGGCTTTCTATCACATAAAAAAGAACATAGACAGAAATACCTATTTGAATTTGGTTAAAATGAATTGAGTGTGTTATTGAACCAACTGCACTCTAAGGCAGTGAGGTGTGGGGTCTACTTACAAAACAAGACTTTACTCACCCTGCAGGTCACAGCAGGTTCATGCAGCAGAAACGGGTCCAGGAGATAAAACCCTCTGCAGACATGAATCTGAAAATAATGTTCTGCTTTTCTGAAACTATTGGACTAAGACAAACTACCAGTCAGAAAAACTACCAGTCCTACAAGGGGAGCTGTGTGTGTTTCTGCTGCCATAAACTGAGGGACAGAGGGTGACTCCTGACATGTTGCTGTATCTCACAGCATGTTACTCATTTTGTCTTATAGTGTGTGTTGTATCTTCTGTAGCGATGATGTGATGATGATGAAGAAATCTCCGCTGACACCGACTTAATTGTATAAAAAGGTTTATTACAAAAAGTACAGCGTCAAAACAAGCACCATGGATTGCCTGTGAGAAGATCCGAAGCCAATGTGAATCTCCCCCGTTTTCCACTCAAACTACACCTTTTAAAGCCTCATGGTATAGCTAATGTGTGGTGACAAGATAGGCTCAGAGCCAACCTCATAACCATACATGGCTATTTTACAGAAAGGGAAGGTGGAACCTATAGTTCAGGTTGAAACTGATCTCATCTCTTTGGAACTTTAGGAAAACAACCCCCAAGGGGCACCCATCTATGAAAGTAGCCAGACCTTGGACATAGGCTTATCTAAACATTACACACACAAGTATCTAAACATTGGATCCACACATGGGAGAGACATCTCTCAGCTCAGACACCTCATGTGTTTATTTGCTGTAGTATGTTTTCTAATTGATGTTTAACTGTTCAATCACAACGACTGCTTTGGCAAAATGTACAGTGTAACGTCATCCAATAAAGACAACTGAATTGAGAGAGAGACAGACAGAGAGACAGAGACAGAGAGAGAGAGAGAGAGAGAGAGAGAGAGAGAGAGACAGAGAGAGACAGAGACAGAGAGACCGAGAGAGAGTTTGATTTTTATTGTTCTGATGTTTTCAAATTCAATAACTTTTTCTTTAAATGTTGCTCCTCTGCTTCAGTTTTGCACTGGATGAGTACTTTGGTCTCTAGTGTGGGTCAAACTCAAAAACACTGCATCCTACATTTCCCATAATGCAACGGGATTCATCAGAGCGTCCTCCGGCCTCCTCCCCTCCCGTCTGTAACGCAGGTTTTCTGTGAGAAGCTTCGAGTGTCCAAACGTCTAAAATGTCGATATTCAGGACGTCATGTGACACGAAAACCTTCACACAGACGTCTGCGTTACAGGTCGCCATGTTGTCTGTGTGTACGTACTCCTCTCAGCTGACCTGAGGACACGTCATCAACAAGTCCCTGACGCTGTATGAGCTTGATTAAACGTTTACTGAAACAAGTTTCTACTGCTGGAAGTCGATTTACATACAAATATCTGCGTGGAAGGAAGGACGTCGACCTAAAAACGATGCACGAAAATGATCCTGAGGGATGGAAAGTGTCTTCAGGTATTTACTGAGCTGAAACATGTAAAAACAGCAGACTGGTCCTTTAATAAACCGACCTGAGCTTTACAAAGTAAGAACATGTGAGGCTGATTGGTGTCTAATAACCTTCTGACAGTCCTGTAATGTGAGTTACAATATTTATTAGGGATTGTGACATTGGTACACATGGATATACCTACATGGGATACGTGTTGTCATTATTAGTTATTTATATAACATGGTTATTACTATTATTATTGTTAATATTTGTTTGCTTGTCTTTTCATGCCACTAAAGCTCATTAAACTGAACTGAACTGACGTTAATGAGAATGAAATTTAAACATGTTCCCTTTCTGTTGGTCGTCTGGATTCTTAATGAAGACGACTGTGTTTCTTTTCGTGTTTTAACCCTCTGAAGTCCCGTTCCAACATGAATCAGGCTGGTATCTGGTTTAATGTCCAGTTTAACCTGGGCCCAGGTCCAGGTCCAGGTCCAGGTCCGGGTCCAGGTCCGGGTCCGGGTCCAGGTCCGGGTCCGGGTCCGGGTCCCGTCCTACTCGAAGCTCTCCAGGACGGGGTCGTGTCCCGTCTCCTTGAGGAAGCGCAGCAGGTCGTCCGGTCGGAGCCCCATGGTGGCGGCGTTGGTCATGGGGTGGAAGTAGACCCTCTCGTGGCCTCCCTCCACCAGGTCCCGGTCCAGGACCAACTTGACGCTCCGGTCCTTATCGAAGAGCAGAGCGAGAGCCGTGGCACAGCCCTGACCCACCTGAGAGCAGACGGACGGAGGAGATCACCTGAATAAATAAATCTATCTATCCATATATAAATATGAGAAGGAACAAGTACTGCACTTCTTGTTCCTGGTCCTCTGACACATCAACACACTTTATATTGGACCCTGTTGGTTTGGCTTCTAGATGTTTCTACGGACCACTTCTCACCTGGAGTTTCTCCAACATGGCCGCCTCGTCTGCGAAGCGCAGGTTGCCGCTGCCGACCCCGAGCTTCTTGGCGAGGTCGTTGAGGTTCACCTGTAGGGGAACAGAGAGGATTATGGGATGTCCGGAGGTCAGATGGACGACATATTGCCGTGATGGAGGATGTGAGCCGACCTGGCGGTCGTGGCGAGCCGACACCAGCCACAGGCCTTTCTTCTTCTTGTCCTTCAGGAAGAGGTTCTTAGTGACGGCTCCGCTCACTTCCTGCAGGTGAGGCATCATCTCGTCCACCGTGAACACCTGCGGGGGGGCAGAACCACATGACATCAAGGTGAGCTTCCTCAGACCGACCCCTGAGGCAGAGCCAGCAGGAAGCTCAAGGACTACCTGTGCAGGTGCAGGACAGACATAAACTATCTTCTGGCGCCCCCTGCAGGTCACAGCAGGTTCATGCAGCAGAAACGGGTCCAGGATATAAAACCGTCTGCAGACATGAATCTGAAAATAATGTTCTGCTGCTCAAAGCCTGAAATCCAGGACCGCAAACACTGCTCTTCTCCACCAGAGGGGAGGTTTCTACAGAAGTCACTGTTCAGCCACAGTTTAATGAAATATACAATTGTACATTTTAAGTACAATTCGTGAATAAAGACAGTTTGCATTAAGGAAAAACAGCCGTCATCCCCAGATCCCGTTCACAAACGGGTCGCTTTTCAGATTGACTGGATCAAACGCACAGATACACGGCTGAGGGAACAAATCTCCACAATATTTCAGCTCCGATTGATCTGACGGCAAATTCGGCATTCAGCTAACAGGCAACACAACTCTCCTATACTTCAAATGACAACTTTTAATGCGTCCACGTGTCCATAATCGATGTAATGTAGAGACGACACAGGATTTCCCAACGCTAAAACTACACTACAGTGAGTAAAACTCAGGGTTTCAATCACGCCGAATAAACCGGTGACTCCTACCGAGTCAAACAGCGTCTCCAGGTCTGTTTGAAGGTGTTTATACATTTCACAGGAAGAAGGAAACGTAAAAATGTTTGCTATTCTAATTGGATTCAGTGGTGTTTTGTGCTCGTTAGAAACTGGAATATTCCAGCTCTGTATTCCTCTCTCACAGTCACTTCTGCCATAAATCTTATTTTGCTTTCCAACCATCGCATAAAGTGCTGGTTGTGGTTCTACCGCTGGCAGTCTGCGGCCGACAGCCGGAGCCGTGGTCCGGTCTCTCGTGTACCGGCGGGTGCTCCACGCAGGTCGTCCGGATGTTCAGAGTCTGCAGGAAGTTCTGCAGCTCTGCCCGCAGCTCCTCGGACATCTTCACCAGCTGTGGTCTTAGAACCAGGACCAGGAGCAGGACCAGGAGCAGGAGCAGGACCAGGACCAGGACCAGGAGCAGGGACCAGGACCAGGACCAGGAGCAGGAACAGGACCAGGACCAGGAGCAGGAGCAGGAGCAGGAACCAGGACCAGGAACAGGGACCAGGACCAGGAGCAGGACCAGGAGCAGGAACAGGACCAGGACCAGGAACCAGGACCAGGAACAGGAGCAGGACCAGGAGCAGGAGCAGGGACCAGGACCAGAGGCGGACCAGGACCAGGACCAGGACCAGGAACCAGGACCAGGAACCAGGAGCAGGACCAGGAGCAGGACCAGGACCAGAGGCGGACCAGGACCAGGACCAGGACCAGGAGCAGGACCAGGAGCAGGACCAGGAGCAGGAGCAGGGACCAGGAACCAGGATCAGGACCAGGACCAGGACCAGGACCAGAGGCGGACCAGGACCAGGACCAGGACCAGGAACCAGGAGCAGGACCAGGAGCAGGACCAGGACCAGGAGCAGGAACAGGACCAGGAACCAGGACCAGGACCAGGAACAGGACCAGGAGCAGGACCAGGAGCAGGACCAGGACCAGGAACAGGACCAGGAGCAGGGACCAGGAGCAGGACCACGAACAGGGACCAGGACCAGGACCAGGACCAGGAACAGGACCAGGAGCAGGACCAGGAGCAGGACCAGGACCAGGACCAGAGGCGGACCAGGACCAGGAGCAGGATCAGGGACCAGGATCAGGGACCAGGATCAGGAACCAGGAAAAGGAACAGGAACCAGGATCAGGACCAGGACCAGGACCAGGAACCAGGATCAGGATCAGGACCAGGACCAGGAACCAGGATCAGGATCAGGACCAGGAACAGGACCAGAGGTGGACCGAGCGTCAATGCACTGAAACAGCTGCAAGCAGCACGTGGCCGCGGCCCACGTCCAGTACGTCACCGTGCTACGTTCAGGACCGTGGGAACTTCGGGTTCTTGCCATGTCCCGTGTATTTAACGTGCTGCATTTAGGACCCCTGCGAACTGTAGGAAGTCTGTGGGTTCATTGTTGTAGCAGAACTTACAAATGTGAGTGGAGAGTTGTGTAACTGTCTCTGTAGTCCACCCGAGCTCAGTCAGATCTGTCAATAAAACATAGATCTGTAAATACTACATAGATCTTAAATACTATATAGATCTGTCAATGAAACATAGATCTGTAAATACTACATAGATCTGTCAATAAAACATAGATCTGTAAATACTACATAGATCTGTCAATAAAACATAGATCTGTAAATACTATATAGATCTGTAAATACTACATAGATCTGTAAATACTACATAGATCTGTCAATACTATATAGATCTGTAAATACTACATAGATCTGTAAATACTACATAGATCTGTCAATAAAACATAGATCTGTCAATAAAACATAGATCTGTAAATGTGTGTGGTAATGTGTGTGTGCACCTCAGTAGCTGATCGGCCTATGTACCACCAGTGGGTGCTTTTATCACGATCAAACAGTCATAACCTGCAAATACACAGCAAAGGTATTTAAACTTTAATGATTCTTTTAACCGGATAATTACAGTTGTGGCCAAAGAAGTGTTTGCTGTTTATTGTGTAATCAGGCATGACATATGCGTCATTATAGTCAATACATTAGTATTGTTTCCAGTGTTACATGTGTTTGGTATGTCTGATATCTGAGCTTCAGGTGATGGTTGTTGCAGCATGTGATGAAGCTCAGTCCTCCTCCTCCTCGTTGTCCTTGTCGATGCGTCCAACAATGGAGGACTGCTTCAGATAAAGTGATTGATGAATCTTTTTCCTGGAGAAGTTAAAACTGGTCTGGATGTGATGTTTTCCTCAGGTGAACTGCTGCCTCGGTGTGGAACATTTCATTTGGACATGAAGGTTTCCTCACTTTCATCATCAATCAATCTGCCAATTATTGCAAATAATTGATCATCTAGTCTGTAAAATGGCAGAATAAATATGACAAACACACTTCAGTTTCCTACAGCATGTTTTCAGCTCCTTTTGTAAACCAACAGTCCAAAACTACTCAGTTTTTTGGGAGTTTTGCAATAAAAATCATTAATCAATTAAGAAAACAGTTACGAATTCATTTTATTTTTTCTCATCTACTTTATTGTTAAAATTTCATGTAAAACTTCCCTTCAGAGATATTACAGTATAATGTAAAGATATTACAGTACAGTTCAGAGATGTTACAGTATAATGTAAAGATATTACAGTACAATACATCTCACATTCCACCTTAGTGACTGTAAAGTCACATTAAAAACTGACTGTGGGACAGTATCTCATGTGTATTGTGTACCAACTTGTTCCAGCTGTTTATTGAAGTCGGGCTGTATGGGGCGGGGGGGGGGGGGGGGGTGAGTGGAAGGTCGACACTGTGAACCAACTCTCACCAGGCGGTGACACATCTAGTGACGGGTGGATGAAGCCTCATGAAGCTTCAGGGCTTCAAACAAAGCAAGTACAGCGACGTCTGGTGGTTTGTAGAGTTTCTAGCAGCTCTTCAAGGCTGCAGCTGAAGCTCTGCAGCACCTCTCTGATTCTAATAGTTTCAGTCTCATGTGTTCAATAAAAGTCCAAGAAGTCCTCTTATTTATTAAATCTGCAATACTTCACAAGTTAACAAGTTCTGCATTAAATTAAGATGGAATATGTTACAGTAAAATAATTAATAAATGCTGAGATATCAAGTATTAAAATAAATCAGTATATCAGCATTAATGTCCAGTTCCTCATAATAACCTGGAATATCTGTGGAGTTGTTCTCAGGCAATAAAAGTATTGCATGACTCGGCTAAACTGCAAGCACATAAATGTTAATTACAGGAAACACACGTCTCAGTAATCAATGAAATCAATTAAAATCATCACAATCCAATCACTTATTTTCAGCTCACTACGACACAAAACAAAGATGTTTGTATCTTAATAAACACAAACGTCTCATTTGTCCAGAACAGCACCGTCACAGATCCTGAAGGACGTTTTATCATCATTAAATATCTGAATCAGCAGGAGCTCAGTAACAATGGGAAATGTTTATGGCCCAGACACAGATGAGCCGTCCTTCATGGTCAGAACAGGAGGAGACTTCAACAGTTCAACCATCAGCAGACACAACTAACATCTGAAGCAATAAGCCTCCTGGCAGGCAGCAACATTACAGGGACAAGCTGAAACCTGTGACTGGAGACTGTTTGATTGGACGGACGTCGTCTTTTGTCTGCAGACGATATTTTACTGGATAAAGTCTCAAAGAGAAACTGAAGACACAAGTCCATTTCCTGTGGACGGTTCTTTGGACATCCGACGGTCTTAAACAGTGATGAAGGAAACGTCACCGTGGTAACAGTGATGCTCTTGTTCGTGAATGAGTTTTCTTGTGACTCAAGTTAAATGTTCAGACAGTGACGGCCTTCTGCAGGACACATTCAGGTTGTGCTGAACAGGATAAATGAAGGTGTCGTTGTTGCTTTAGATAAAAACTGGAACATGTTGAGTGTGAGAATAAAACACAAAGAGACTCAAAGTGTTGAGAGTTTCCTCCAGAGTGAGACCTCTGTCAGAGTTCAGAGGATCTAAACCAGAAGTGACCTTCATGGACACTAAAAGTCTCCAAAACACAACAAGAACATGTTTCAGTCCAAATCACAGCTGATCAACCAGTGACATCACTCTGACCTCACTCTGACATCACTCTGACATCACTCATCAATACTGATCAGCACTGATCAACAGTAATCAATAGTGAGTGTGTGAGTCAGAGTGAAGAAGACGTTGACAAAGCGTCCTCCTGTCTTCATCCGTCGTCCATCAGCTCCTTCACTCCCATTGTCTCTCTGATCCATAATCAATAATCAAAGACTGACCGACAGACTAATCAAACAGATTGATCAGCCATCAGAGGAGTGGGATCAGTGGAGCTGCTTCTGTTCCTGGTGTCCACTGAGGAGGAGACAGAGGACAGTCAGACAGAGACAACCAACCAACCAGAGACAAACACAAAGACTCTGACCTGTATCTTCATGCTGACCTTCGACGCTGAGCACCACAGTTTTCTGTCTCCAGATGTGTTCGCTGGAGACGATGCACCTGTATATTCCTGTGTCTCTGACTGTGGGGTCTTTCAGGGTCAGACTGAGGTCTCCAGTTCTCAGCAGGTTTCTCTTCATCTCTGTTCGGCCTCTGTAAAACTCGTCCTGTTGATCAGGACAGTCAGAGCCGTTCTGATACATGTGGACCTTCCTGTTGTAACCGTCCCACCACGTCACTCTGACGTCCTCAGGCAGGTGAACTGTGGTTTTGAAGGGCAGCTGGACAGACTCCACCCCTGAATCCACCTCCACCTGGTGGACTGAGAGGACAACAAACCACAACATCAGCTGGACCGACAGCAGCAGGAACACTGAATAACTTTATTGAATTATTCCAAAGTTGTAGAGAAACCTGAAGGACAGAACCAGATCAGAGCAGCAGGTCACTAAAACCAGGTTTCTCAGATGTTTGTTGTTAAAGGAGCAGTTCCTGTTTTCACAGTGAGTATTGACCAGTGTTAGTCATGAGGAGTGGGGGGGTGCTTTATATTGATCCATTGAACAGGACGTCTGTGTGAAACATTGACTGATGACGCTGTATTCTCCTGCAGCTGCTGGATACCAAACCTCATTAAGAATTCACTGGATTCAAGCTAATGAGCCTGTTTATGAGCCGACAGCAGCTGAAGCTGATCTCTGGATTATTATTCCAGATGAACAGTTTGTGGGAGAAAAGTGATGTTTGTAGATCAGAAGCCGACAGAAAAGAGTCGACTGTGGAAACTGGATCACTGAAGTGAGTTTTACATCAACATCACATCTGAGAAGGACTTCTACAGCACTCAGTTATTCAGAAATATGATTTAGGATCAAATACCACTGACTAATGTCTCTCTGACTGATGTTACAGATATTGATCCCTAAATATAAAACCTGTCTCCTACAGACGAGCTTTAGGTCCTGTCTCCTGCTTCAGGTCAGACTTTTCCACTGTTGAACCATAAAGACCTCCATCTTTCCTGAACCTGAACCAGGAGCTGGAGGCTCCAGACAGCAGCAGGAGACCTGTTTGATCAGGATTTAGTTTCCAGGAGATCCGGATGTTGTAGAAAACTAATGAAACGTGTTGTCAGTGGAGGTTGTGTAGATCCGCTCAGGATCAACATTTAGTCTCCTGACAGATATTCTACAGATTAGTACAATGTTGAAACGTGTTCGTTGGTCTTGAAGTGGATCAGAATCAGACATTGTGTAGAACATATAGACTGTATATAATCAACTATCAGCCTGGTTTTCTTTACAGGCTTTTTATCAAATTCTTCAACATCATGTGAATATTTTTGAATCTGGTGAGAATTGATCTTCAATCTTTTATTGATACAAACTATTAAAGCTGTGTTTCTTTTTTCTAAGTGATGAAAGATTTCTTTTAGCTTCTTCCTTCCTCTTTGTTGACCTGTATCTACAGCTCTGACCTCTGACCTCTGACCTGTATCTACAGCTCTGACCTCTGACCTCTGACCTGTATCTACAGCTCTGACCTTTGACCCAGAGCTTCACTTGTTTCTTCATCAGGATGTTTCCGTCCCATCTGTAGACTCTGCAGGTGTAGGTGTTTGTGCCTGCGGGGTATTTCAGGGTCAGACTGACGTCTCCAGTTCTCAGTAGGTTTCTCTTCATCTCTGTTCGGCCTCTGTAACAACTGAACTGTTCATCAGGACAGTCAGAGCCGTTCTGATACACGTGGACCTTCCTGTTGTCTCTGTCCCTCCACTCCACTGTGACGTCCTCAGGCAGGTGAGCTCTGGTTTTGAAGGGCAGCTGGACAGACTCCACCCCTGAAACCACCTCCACCTGACAGACTGAGAGGACAACAAACCACAACATCAGCTGGACCGACAGCAGCAGGAACACTGATGGTAACAGGACCTCACTGTCTCATCCTTCATCTATAATCCCCAATTTATCAAATTCTTCCACATCATGTAAATATTTTTGAATCTTGTGAGAATTGATCATCAATCTTTCATTGATACAAACTATTAAAGCTGCGTTTCCTGTTTTTTAAATGATGAAAGATTTCTTTCAGCTTCTTCCTTCCACTTTGTTGACCTGTATCTACAGCACTGACCTCTGACCTCTGACCTGTATCTACAGCACTGACCTCTGACCTCTGACCTGTATCTACAGCACTGACCTCTGACCTCTGACCTGTATCTACAGCACTGACCTCTGACCTCTGACCTGTATCTACAGCACTGACCTTTGACCCGGAGCTTCACTTGTTTCTTCATCAGGATGTTTCCGTCCCCTCTGTAGACGGTGCAGGTGTAGGTGTGTCTGTCTGTGTCTGTGGGGTGTTTCAGGGTCAGACTGACGTCTCCAGTTCTCTGCAGGTCTTCCTTCATCTTTGTTCGGTCTCTGTAAAACTCGTCCTGTTCATCAGGTTGATCAGAGCCGTTCTGATATACGTGGACCTTCCTGTAGCGTCCGTCCCTCCACTCCACTCTGACGTCCTCAGGCAGGTGAACTGTGGTTTTGAAGGGCAGCTGGACAGACTGCACCCCCTCCTCCACCTCCACCTGGTGGACTGAGAGGACAACAAACCACAACATCAGCTGGACCGACAGCAGCAGGAACACTGATGGTAACAGGACCTCACTGTCCCATCCTTCATCTATAATCCCAGACCTCACTGTCCCATCCTTCATCTATAATCCCCAATTCATCAAATTCTTCATCATCATGTGAATAGTTTTGAATCTTGTGAGAATTGATCTTCAATCTTTTATTGATACAAACTATTAAAGCTGCGTTTCCTTTTTCTAAATGATGAAAGATTTCTTTTAGCTTCTTCCTTCCACTTTGTTGAACTGTATCTACAGCACTGACCTCTGACCTATGACCTGTATCTACAGCACTGACCTTTGACCCTGAGCTTCACTTGTTTCTTCATCAGGATGTTTCTCTTCCCTCTGTAGACGGTGCAGGTGTAGGTTTGTGTGTCTGTGTCTGTGGGGTATTTCAGGGTCAGACTGAGGTCTCCAGTTCTCAGCAGGTTTCTCTTCATCTCTGTTCGTTCTTTGTAACACTCGTCCTGTTGATCAGGACAGTCAGAGCCGTTCTGATACATGTGGACCGTCCTGCTGTTTCCGTCCCACCACTCCACTCTGACGTCCTCAGGCAGGTGAGCTGTGGTTTTGCAGGGCAGCTGGACAGACTCCACCCCTGAATCCACCTCCACCTGGTGGACTGAGAGGACAACAAACCACAACATCAGCTGGACCGACAGCAGCCAGGAACACTGATGGTAACAGGACCTCACTGTCCCATCCTTCATCTATAATCCCTGACCTCACTGTCCCATCCTTCATCTATAATCCCTGACCTCACTGTCCCATCCTTCATCTATAATCCCTGACCTCACTGTCCCGTCCTTCATCTATAATCCCAGACCTCACTGTCCCATCCTTCATCTATATGTAAACTTGTTGAGTCGTACGTGAGTAATCTCACCAAACGAAGCTGTTTAATTACAGCAGCTTGTTGAGGAACCTACATACATTCAGTTGGTGATGCAGAAAATAATTTCTTCCCTTTTGCTTCAGGTGATATTAACACTTCATATGTTACACATTTGAGATTAGTGATTCACCAAAAATTCACGAAGAAGTGGATTTACATTACTGTGATGTAAATTAAAGGATGTCAGAATTATAGATTGATATCATTTAAATCAAACTTTGAGCAAAACGTCTCGTAAGGTTTAATGTTTCCGGTATTTTCCAGTAAGTGCATTATAGACCATATTCCTGTCTCTAGTCAATCTTTGTAGAATAAAGATTTATTTCTAAATGTCACATACCTAAAATTCCACAGTGAGATGTTGTTGGGACTAAAGTTATTCTTGTAGATTATTTTCCAATACAGTAAAAGCTGTTGATGAAATGCAGATCATTTAATGGGAAGCTTGTTGAGCTGATAATCACATTAAAGAAGAAGGTTAATGCTTCAAGTTTCAAAAGTGTTCCTTGGGATATGGAACCAAAATCTGTTTTCTTTTTTGAAAAAAGATCTATTATTTATTTATTTCAGTAGTACCATTAATACACTCAACATCACAGCTTTCAGCCCTCCGTCCTCATATTCTTTAACCAGAACACATTCCTTGACAGAGTGTTTTTTCTTGTCCAAATATAGTTAAAATTAGCCTGGTTTATAGTTTTATTGCACTTTTGGGGAAAAGGCTGGGTAAATGAATCTTGAATTGCTGTTTCTGTAAGAAGATTTTTTGGCCAATAATAGAGATGTTTGAGACCACAAAACCAGATAAAATTTGCATTTATCTAGATTATCTAAATGATGAGATTATTTAAAGTGTTATTATCCTTTGTCATGTTTATGCTGAATTAGCAGAGGGGGATTATGAATTGGTAGTAAATCCCAATTTTATAGGTTTAATCTCAAACTAGAAGCTCTTGAAAATAAATCAATTGTTTGGAGGATTTGGGGAATTTGGTCACTAGTTTTTATGAAAATGGTTGTGTCATCTGCCAGTCGGCTGATTTCCAGCTGTTTGTCTGACATTGTCAATTCTTCAACGTCTTCAAAGAGATTTTTATAGTAATGGAGAGAATTTCTGCTGCTGCAATAAAAAGCAAAGGAGGAATGAGACAACCTTGTTAATTCCTCGATCCACTGAGAATCTTGGAGAAGTGCCTTGTGGTAATAAGACTGTGCTGTTAGTATGTAGTAGTAGTTTAGTCCAAACAATTCTAGAGTACCAAACTAACTTGTGTTCAATTGTGTCAAAGGCTTTAAAAAAAATCTAAAAACCTTAAAATAAAACCTTCATCTTTAATTCAATAATTATAATCCAGCAAGTCGAGCACCAGTCGTATATTGTTTCGATTTTATTCGACTGAGAATCTGGGATCATTTGTGTGATACCGGTTTTCATTCTGTTGGCATAAATATGAGTTAAAATGTTATATTCATCGTTCAGCAGGGTTTTAGGTCTGAGACTGTCAATTCATTTTGGAGTTTGGGGATGACAGTGATGATCCTTTGCTTCATAGTAGTTGGAAGAGTGTGGCTTTCACATATTTCCTTTAACATACAGAAAATAAGGCTTTTAAGATGTTCCCAAAAAGCCTGTAGAAATAACTTGTAGACCATCCGAACCCGGAGGTTTGTCTGAAATAAGCATCTCATGTCTTTTTCCACTTCCTCCATACTGATGTCTGCATCACATACACCTGAAATCCTCGTCCACTTTAGGGATCCATTCCTTAACAGGCTCAAAGAAAGCATCAGCATCTACGCATGAGGAAGAGGAAGAGTACAGCGTACTGTAGAAACAGAAGATTTCTTTAGAAACCGTATCAGGGTCTGTACAGTCTTGATTATTGATTAGCAGTGTCTGTACTGTATTTCGTTCTTGTGTCTTTTTCCAATCTACAGAAGTGTGCTGAGCTTCTTTCCCCTCTTCTATCCACTTGGCCCTGGATCTTATTTATGCTCCTTTGGCTTTAGTGATGTCAATGCTGCCAACGAGGATCGCAGGAGAAGAAGCTTTTGTTTGTTATTCTCACTTAATGAAGGTTTAGTACAGATACAGTTTATTTCTTTAATGATTTCCATTTCTTCTTTTATTAGCCCTGCTTAATAATTTGCTGTTTGATATGGAGATCTGACGTACCTTATGTAAGGTTAAGAAGTGAAGTTAATTTATATTTGACAGCTGTAAGGCTCAGAAGTTGATATAATTTATATTTGAGTTAATTTACTAAGAATGCATTTATAATGTTATAATTTACATCAGTTAACTATTTACATATTTATGTTACACATTTATTATTTACATATTGACATGTTTAAATATTTACAAGTGCATCTTTAAGACAGTTAAGATAGTCTGTTGAATCTGCCTTTCTGATTCCCTCAAGTTTACCTTAATTGAAGTGCTAGCTTCTGATTGGTTAGTTCAGTCACGTGAGAAGTGCAAAACCAGGAAGTGAAAATATTATGAAGTGTGGGATTGAGTAAAGTGCTGCTTGAGAAAGTTATCCGTCTCCATCCTGCTGTTTCTTCTTATAAAGAGTGATCCAACCACCACTCATCGAACCCTCACATTACACTTACTACTTATTTTAAATACTCTTGTTTATGTCTATAAGATGTAAAATGTAATCTTCAGTTATGTAACTGATTGTTGCTATAACTTCTTGACAGAAAGGTTCATTTCTTAGGAGGTTTGAGTTCAATTTCCAGTATCTTTTGTTCCTTATACATGCGTTTGTGGCTTTAAGAATAAGTTTAACCATACAGTGATCAGGTAGAGGAGCTACAGAGAGTCCAGGCTTATTTTCTGACACTAACCAAAAGTCTATTCTGGATTTGTTTGAGCCATCAGGTTTAAACCATGTGACAGTTTGGGTACCAGGGTTTCCAGTGCACCATGAGTCTTTCAAACATATTACAAAAATCAAATATTACAGGACTGTGATGGTGTCTCTGATATCTTGAAGGAGTTCTATCGATTCCATTCATACATCACCATATTAAAATCTTCAGTAGGACAGTAGCAGTGACATACCTGACATGAAATACTGCCGAAAACGTACTAAAAGACCCACAGCAACAATAAGACCGAGAACCAGGAGAACTTTGGCCCAGGATGGAAATCGTTCTGTGGGAAACAGAAACATAAAGAACATGACCTCTGACCTCTGACCTGTATCTACAGCACTGACCTCTGACCTCTGACCTGTATCTACAGCACTGACCTTTGACCTCTGACCTGTATCTACAGCTCTGACCTCTGACCTGTATCTGAGCTGAGTCTGTGGTTGGCTCTAAGCTTGTCACCCTGGAGGAGGTGGTGGAGGATAGGATGCTGGCAAAACTGCTGGTGATCATGGACAATCCCTCTCACCCCCTCCACAAAACACTGGACAAGCTAAAGAGCAGCTTCAGCCACAGATTCATTCAACCCCGCTGCTCTAAGGAACGCTACAGGAAATGGTTCCTCCCAACTGCAATAAGACTCTACAACTCATCCACCTCTGTCAGAGTCACCACCACAGAACTGCACTAAATGTCTCCTTGCACTGTATATATATATATACTGGAACATTTAATTTTATTCTATTTTATTTTATTTTATTCTATTTTATTCTATTTTATTCTGCTGCATTGTATTGTATTGTATTGTATTCTATTGTTGTATTGTATTTTATTGTATTTAAATATACCGGCTGCTACGATGACCTAATTTCCCTTCGGGGATGAATAAAGTAATCTATCTATCTATCTATCTACAGCCCTGACCTCTGACCTGTATCTACAGCCCTGACCTCTGACCTGTATCTACAGCACTGACCTCTGACCTCTGACCTGTATCTACTGCCCTAACCTCTGACCTGTATGTAAAGTAGGTTTTAGGATTTGTTGCTGACCTTTGACCTGCAGCTGTATCTCTGTCACTCTCCGTTGTCCTCCAAACGCTCTGACGGAGCAGGTGTAGGTGCCGCTGTCAGAGAGGTGGATGTTTTTCAGATTGAGGCTCAGGTCTCCAGTTTTCAGAGCGTCAGTCATCATCGATGTTCGGCCGCTGTAAAGCTGGTTTTGGTCTTTCAGTTCATCACCGTCCTGCTGACGCTGGTGGACGGTTGAAGGATTGAGATCGTAGCGGCTCCACACCACTGTGGGCTCGTCCACCTCACCAGTGTTGAACTCACAGGGCAGCAGGACAAACTCCTCTCCTTCATACAGCTCCACAGCTGAGGCATGCTGGGAAACTGCAAGGACACAGACAGAGAGGTTGGTGTCCATGCATTTGTAACTTCTAAGTTGGATTATTGTAATTCCTTATTATCAGGCTGCCCCGATAAGTCTCTAAAGACTCTCCAGCTGATGAATGCGGCTGCACGTGTACTGACAGGAACTAACAAAACAGAACATATTTCTCCGATATTAGCTTCTCTGCACTGGCTCCCTGTGAAATCCAGAATAGAATTTAAAATCCTCCTCCTCACTTACAAAGCTCTTAATGGTCAGGCACCATCATATCTTAAAGAGCTGATAGTACCGTATTACCCCACTAGAGCACTACGCTCACAGAACGCAGGGTTACTTGTGGTACCTACAGTCTCTAAAAGTAGAACAGGAGCCAGAGCCTTTAGTTATCAAGCTCCTCTCCTGTGGAACCAGCTCCCAATTTGGGTTCTGGAGGCAGACCCCCTCTCCTCATTTAAGAGTCTGCTTCAAACGTTCCTCTTTGATAAAGCTTATAGTTAGGGCTGGCTCAGGTGAGTCCTGAACCATCCCTTAGTTATGCTGCTATAGGCTTAGACTGCCGGAGGATTTCCCATGATGCACTGAGCTCCTCTCTCCTCTCTTATCCCATTACTGCATGTTACTAACTCCACCTCTTCCTGTAGTTTGGAGCTTTCTCTCTTCCTGCAGGTGTTTGTGCCTCTGGAGCTGTAGAGTCTGGATCTGTGACTGCAGCCGTCTACTGCCCCCATGTTCCTGCTCCACACTCACTGCTGCACTGATTATTATTAGTCTGATTATTATGTTGTCTGTCCTCCCCCTCTCTCCCCCTCTCTCTCCCCCTTTCAGCCCAACTGGGTGGAGGCAGATGTCCTCCACCCAGAGCCTGGTTCTGCTCCAGGTTTCTACCTGTTAAAGGGAGTTTTTCCTTCCACTGTCACCAAGTGCTGCTCATGGTGGAACTGTTGGGTCTGTAATAATATTTAAAGAGTCGGTCTGGACCTGCTCTGTGTGGAAAGAGTCCTGAGAGAACTTCTGTTATTATCTACAGCTCTGACCTCTGACCTCTGACCTGTATCTACAGTAGGTTTTAGGGTTTGTTGCTGACCTTTGACCTGCAGCTGTATCTTTGTCACTCTCAGTTTGTTTCCAAACTCTCTGACGGAGCAGGTGTAGGTGCCGCTGTCAGAGAGGCGGAGTTTTGTCAGATTGAGGCTCAGGTCTCCAGTTTCCAGAGCGTCAGTCATCATCGATGTTCGGCCGCTGTAAAGCTGGTTTTGGTCTTTCAGTTCATCACCGTCCTGCTGACGCTGGTGGACGGTTGAAGGATTGAGATCGTAGCGGCTCCACACCACTGTGGGCTCGTCCAGTTCAAAAGTCTGAAACTCACAGGGCAGCAGGACAAACTCCTCTCCTTCATACAGCTCCACAGCTGAGGCATGCTGGGAAACTGTGAGGACACAGACAGAGAGGTTCAATCACAGCAGCCAAGTTTCCAAGTTTTCAAGTTTTCAAGTTTGTCACATACTCAACATGTCTCTACACTGGGCAGTGAAATACTTTGTTGCTTTGTCCTGACACAAATAACAAAAATACAACATGCAAATATTAAATAAGGTGCAAATATTGAAGGTGTGCAGGTGAAGGGTGGAGGTATTTGTCATCGGGGAACATCAGAGGTGTATCTATTCAGAGCCGTGTCCTCACGTCGTGCTCGGAGACGGTGGTCACACTCTCCTCTCGGTCTGCTCCCTCCTGCTGCGTGGACCTGTAGCTACAGCTCTAGCATCATAGAAGGGATTAAGGTTGTCTGGCAGAGAGGCAGCAGCGCTCACAGGGAGGACGTTCTTCCCTCTGTAGTCCTTTGGGAGGTGGGACTCCACTTTGGAGGACACCTGTATCGCCTGCAGTTTGGACTGTGCAGAGGTGTTGTCCGATTGAAATGTAAGCAGCTGTGATGATGACCCAGGTGAATTCCCGTGGTAGATAGAAAGGACAATGTTTGCCATCATGGCGTGACTGCTTTGAAACCACATCGCCACACTGTAATACCATGACCAATAACAGAACCAACTCAGGTTACTCTCATTGTTTAAATGTCTGAATTCTTCTTTCCTCGCATCTTGTCCTTCCATCTCTCTATCAGGTGTTCAGTGGGAGCTACTAATACTCAGGGAACAGACAGGACTGATGGAGATGTGGAGACAGTTCATACAAATGAGACTTTGATTTGGACCATGTAAGGGAAATTCTTGTTATAATGACGTATTTTCCAATAAGGTTACATTTATCCACCATGATAGTATACATTCTAAATTGTTGTGAGACTAAAGACAAGAAAACTCATCCTCAAACAATTAAACCTGGGAGGCCCTCTTCTTGTGTCTGAATAACTAGTGCACAAAGAGCACGATTGTTCTTTGTTGTTACATGATAAGCAAATCACCAGATAGTGAAACATGTTAGGGAGTAGGTGTCTACACAGACAGGAGGGAGGGTATCGAGGGCAAAGGTCAAAAATGTATTTCTTGGGTGAGATCATGTGTGTCTTGACAGATTGTTAGAGTTATTGTTGTGTGTGTGTGAGTGTGTGTGACTCAAAGTATAAGAACTCTTCAGTCATATCTGTGTATTGCTGATCATGGCTCTTGCTTGCAAACAATAAAGCTTCATGAAGAAATTGAATATCATGTCAAAGTATTTAATTGCCGACTCTCATCTGCACTAAACACAAATGGAGATTTTAGTTTCCTCCATAACCATCTGGGCCACTTTGTTAAATCTTGTAAGAACTGATGTTCAGGTTGTTGTGGTAGGACAGGTGCCGAATGACTCGCACAGTGAGTGTCCTCCTCTGCAGTGCAGCCTGTAAACTGAGCTGCTAAAGCTCAACTCAAACTGTGTGTGAATGAAGCTCGGGACTCTTATCAAACATGTGAAGTTTGAGTCAGATCTGAACATGTACAGAGGAGTTTCAAACCACGGCCACGACATATGAAAAACTCTGAACTTGTACAACATTGCACTGTTGAGTTCTTTTATAGCTGATCAAATCTGAAGCAGATCAGATAAACTGTCTTGGATAAATTCAGTGTAGTACAACCCATCCAAATGGCCCAAAGCACATGAAAAATACACAGAAAATTCAAAAGAGTTGACTTCCTGTTAGTTGAGAGGTACGTCTCCAAGTTTCACAGCCATGTGTGGGACCTATATCAGATATCTACTTTCACCACTTCTGATACATGTGCCAAGTTTCAGGAGTTTTTCAGAAGCTCTAGCACCTCGTTGTTGTGATTGAGTTTGAAAATAATAAAAATAATTCTTTGAATTATTAGAATTGTTGGACTGAGGTGATGATCAGATCAGAGGGAGGAAGGTTATCTTACCGTGCACGAGGATCACAAACACCACAAACATCTTCATCTTCCTGTAAAAACTACAACAAACACAAAGTCCTCTAAAGTCTTCACTAAACTAACACTTCAAAAACACATTCAGGACATCAGCTCACAGCCAGTGTTCACTTTGCTCCTGCTGATAATCTACTGACACCGTGAGAAACTTTACTTTCACTTTAAACTGTTTCCTCTGCAGCCTGTAAACTCAGTCATTCAGCACCTGCCACAGACTTCCTCTCTGGCCTTCTATGTGGTTCAAACAGGGGCCAAAATTATGTCGTTTGCAAACTGTGTATGTCGACTAAACAGGTGACAAAACATTTGTCTGTGTCATTTCGACTTTGAACTGTACGTCAGTTGTAACAAAACTCTTTTGACAGTTGAGCCTGGTTCTGCTGCAGGTTTCTACCTGTTAAAGGGAGTTTTTCCTTCCACTGTCACCAAGTGCTGCTCATGGTGGAACTGTTGGGTCTGTAATAATATTTAAAGAGTCGGTCTGGACCTACTCTGTGTGGAAAGAGTCCTGAGAGAACTTCTGTTAGGATTTGGCGCTACACAAATAAAATGGACTTGACTTGAGGCAGCAGTTGGAATGTAAAGAAACAGGCTGAGCAGCTTCAGTCAAACACTGATAGAAAGGTGTGGCTGCTGAGCTGACTGCTCATAGACCTGGTAGCAGGAAACATGCTGCAGTTCACCAGCCTAAATATTTCACCATGGTGGTTGTGTTGTCATGACAAACGTACCAGAGAAACAAAAGGGATTATGGGTAGATGTGGTCCGATGTCAATATCTGACAAACTTCCATAAATCTGATTAGAAATAATGAAAAAGAAGCTTCAGCCTCATAATCTTCATGTTTGGAAGTTTTTCTTCAGTATCAACAGAAATCCAGCTGATGGCTGTCCATGGTAACAGTTCAAACAGGAAAACAGAGCCAACAGGTGTGTCCCCTCGTCTACCTGTACACCTCCAGTCTGTCTCCTGTCTGTCTCCAGTCTGTCACCAGTCTGTCTCCTGTCTCGGAATTGGAATCGGGTTTATTGCCAAATAAGTTTTCACATACAAGGAATTTGCTGTGGTGTATTGGAGCGTAACAAGTACAGACAAGACAAGTAGTGCAAGGTGCAAGGGTATACATAAATATAGTAATTTAAAGTACTACAGTACTAGTGCTAAGTAAGTATAATTAACAGTACAGAATATGAAAAAGAAAATTACTAAATATGTGCAATATATCTTTTGTAGATGATAATGAATAAATGAATAAAACTAAAACTGTGAGGAATATGCAAAATATTGAGTGTGTACGAGTTTAGTATAAACTATAGTCCACAAGTGTGCATTAATGTAACGCGTAGTGTCTGTTTGGGGGGGGGATAAGGGTCCCTGTCAGTGGGGGTCCCGGGCCTTGTTGATCAGGCCGGCTGCAGACGGGAAGAAACTGTTCTTGTGGCGAGAGGTTTTGGTCCTGATGGACCGCAGCCTCCTGCCAGAGGGGAGAGTCTCAAACAGTTTGTGTCCAGGGTGGGAGGGTCGGCCACAATCGTCCCTGCACGCCTCCGGGTCCTGGAGGTGTACAGATCCTGAAGAGATGGTAGATTGCAGCCAATCACCTTCTCTGTAGAGCAAATGATACGCTGCAGTCTGCCCTTGTCCTCGGCAGTAGCAGCAGCGTACCAGACGGTGATGGAGGAGGTGAGGATGGACTCGATGATGGCAGTGTAGAAGTGCACCATCATCGTCTTCGGCAGGTTGAATTTCTTCAGCTGCTGCAGAAAGTACATCCTCTGCTGTGCTTTCTTGGTAATGGAGCTGATGTTCAGCTCCCACTTGAGGTCCTGGGAGATGATGGAGCCCAGGAAGCGGACGGATGATGGGGGTGAGTGGGGCTGGGTTCTTTCTGGAGTCCACAACCATCTCCACTGTCTTGAGAGCATTGAGCTCCAAGTTGTTCTGGCTGCACCAGGTCACCAGATGGTCAATCTCCCACCTGTAGGCAGACTCATCCCCACCAGAGATGAGCCCGATGAGGGTGGGGTCGTCCGCAAACTTCAGGAGCTTGACAGACTGGTGGCTGGAGGTGCAGCTGTTGGTGTACAGGGAGAAGAGCTTCACACTCCTTTTTTCAATTTGAATGAATTCCCTTTTGGTTTTGGTTCAGTTTTGGATCATTTCAGCAGCTTTAGTGATGAGTTTGGTTCCTGCAGGCAGTGATGAAGCTTTCTGTCAGCGGTGGAAGAAGCACTCAGATCTTTTAGTAAAAAATACCAGAATAACAATAATAACTTCACACGCCTGTGGTTACCATGGCAACAGCAGGTGGTTTAATACGAAAGCAAACAGTGGTTGAGGAGCGACCAGCGTCAGAGCGGCTGGTGTCTGTTTGCACTGCAGCAGAACAAACTCTAAATTATAATGACCTCAGTGACCAATACATCCTGTTTCCTGTGGCTGCTTCACAATAAAAGCCTGTCCCTGTCTGTGTGTCCAGTGTTTTAATGTGAAGCAGCAGCAGTAGGACATGATGTGTTGGCATTAGCAGTAACTTAATCCAGCTCTGATACGACTGCAGGAGAGCGAACAGTAAACAGTGAGGCTGATATTAAACAGATCACATTACAAACTGTAACACTGGATTACTCGCTGCATCGTTTCCTGTCAATCCCTCGTGTAGGAGAAGGCAAACGAGCAGGGGAAAGGCGGACTCCGCCACTGAAAATGAAAATGACTATACAGAGCGTTAATTAGAGAATGTAAATACATTAAATGGCTGTTGCTGAAATTGCCGAAATTAGACAGTTTCACCATTTTAGGACCAGTTGTTTGGTCACTCACACACACACACACATACACACACACACACACACACACACACACACACACAGACTTCAGCCTGATTGGCAGCCGATACAGAAACAGCAGGCGTGATGTCAGAGCTTTATCACTTCTGATTGGCTGAGCTGACCACAGCAGGTACGTCTCAGGTCTGGTCTGAAAATATAAAACTGAAAATACAGTTTACTGTCAGGGCCCAGACAGTAAACCACAAAAAGACCAAAATAATGATATTCCAAAAAAGATCCAGATCTCAGGACGTTCTACCAAAGTTCTCAATTGGTACAAAACATGTAGAATGCTGCACACTACACCTGTCCAGATTAACACTAAGTTCAACTGGACATTTTAATGAAGCCGTTCATGTTCTGAGAGGGAAAGCACGCTGGGCTTTCTATGACATAAAAAAGAACATAGACAGAAATACCTATTTGAATTTGGTTAAAATGAATTGAGTGTGTTATTGAACCAACTGCACTCTATGGCAGTGAGGTGTGGGGTCTACTTACAAAACAAGACTTTGCTCAGCAGTGGGATAAACAGCCCACTGAGACCCTGCATGCAGAGTTCTGTAAGATTCTCCTACAGGTCCAGAGGAAAGCTACAAACAATGCATGCAGGGCAGAATTAGGCCAATACCCATTAATACTGAAATACAAACAAGAGAAATTAACTTTTGGACACACTTAAAACTAAGTGACCCTTCTCGTATCATTACCAAGTCCACAAACCGGCTCTATTAACACACCTCAGGACCAGAACACATCACCAATCAGACGCCATCAAATGACCAAACAGTTCAAACTAAACTACATCACCTGTTGGCAAACACTAACAAAAGAACAGAGCAAACTGCAGTGCTTTGTGGCTCTACATCGACAGTTCACCACAGCAGATTATCTGAGCAAAGTGACTGATCGACAACTAAAACGAACCTTAACAAAGTCCAGACTGAGGGAGCTCAGCCTGGCTATAGAAGACCTGCTCCCTGCAGAGACAAGGCTGTGCTGTCCTGCACCCCCAGTGGACCTGAAACAGAGCTACACTTCAATTAACTTTAATTGATATCAAAAGGTTTTCTGAAACTATTGGACTAAGACAAACTACCAGTCCTACAAGGGGAGCTGTGTGTGTTTCTGCTGCCATAAACTGAGGGACAGAGGGTGACTCCTGACATGTTGCTGTATCTCACAGCAAGTTACTCATTTTGTCTTATAGTGTGTTTATTTGCTGTAGTATGTTTTCTAATTGATGTTTAACTGTTCAATCACAACGACTGATTTGGCAAAATGTACAGTGTAACATCATCCAATAAAGACAACTGAATTGAGAGAGAGACAGACAGACAGAGAGAGAGACAGAGAGAGAGACAGACAGAGAGAGAGAGAGAGACAGAGAGACAGACAGAGAGAGAGAGACAGAGAGAGAGTTTGATTTTTATTGTTCTGATGTTTTCAAATTCAATAACTTTTTCTTTAAACGTTGCTCCTCTGCTTCAGTTTTGCACTGGATGAGTACTTTGGTCTCTAGTGTGGGTCAAACTCAAAAACACTGCATCCTACATTTCCCATAATGCAACGGGATTCATCAGAGCGTCCTCCGGCCTCCTCCCCTCCCGTCTGTAACGCAGGTTTTCTGTGAGAAGCTTCGAGTGTCCAAACGTCTAAAATGTCGATATTCAGGACGTCATGTGACACGAAAACCTTCACACAGACGTCTGCGTTACAGGTCGCCATGTTGTCTGTGTGTACGTACTCCTCTCAGCTGACCTGAGGACACGTCATCAACAAGTCCCTGACGCTGTATGAGCTTGATTAAACGTTTACTGAAGCAAGTTTCTACTGCTGGAAGTCCATTTACATACAAATATCTGCGTGGAAGGAAGGACGTCGACCTAAAAACGATGCACGAAAATGATCCTGAGGGATGGAAAGTGTCTTCAGGTATTTACTGAGCTGAAACATGTAAAAACAGCAGACTGGTCCTTTAATAAACCGACCTGAGCTTTACAAAGTAAGAACATGTGAGGCTGATTGGTGTCTAATAACCTTCTGACAGTCCTGTAATGTGAGTTACAATATTTATTAGGGATTGTGACATTGGTACACATGGATATACCTACATGGGATACGTGTTGTCATTATTAGTTATTTATATAACATGGTTATTACTATTATTATTGTTAATATTTGTTTGCTTGTCTTTTCATGCCTCTAAAGTTCATTAAACTGAACTGAACTGACGTTAATGAGAATGAAATTTAAACATGTTCCCTTTCTGTTGGTCGTCTGGATTCTTAATGAAGACGACTGTGTTTCTTTTCGTGTTTTAAGCCTCTGAAGTCCCGTTCCAACATGAATCAGGCTGGTATCTGGTTTAATGTCCAGTTTAACCTGGGCCCAGGTCCAGGTCCGGGTCCGGGCCCAGGTCCAGGTCCAGGTCCAGGTCCGGGTCCCGTCCTACTCGAAGCTCTCCAGGACGGGGTCGTGTCCCGTCTCCTTGAGGAAGCGCAGCAGGTCGTCCGGTCGGAGCCCCATGGTGGCGGCGTTGGTCATGGGGTGGAAGTAGACCCTCTCGTGGCCTCCCTCCACCAGGTCCCGGTCCAGGACCAACTTGACGCTCCGGTCCTTATCGAAGAGCAGAGCGAGAGCCGTGGCACAGCCCTGACCCACCTGAGAGCAGACGGACGGAGGAGATCACCTGAATAAATAAATCTATCTATCCATATATAAATATGAGAAGGAACAAGTACTGCACTTCTTGTTCCTGGTCCTCTGACACATCAACACACTTTATATTGGACCCTGTTGGTTTGGCTTCTAGATGTTTCTACGGACCACTTCTCACCTTGAGTTTCTCCAACATGGCCGCCTCGTCTGCGAAGCGCAGGTTGCCGCTGCCGACCCCGAGCTTCTTGGCGAGGTCGTTGAGGTTCACCTGTAGGGGAACAGAGAGGATTATGGGATGTCCGGAGGTCAGATGGACGACATATTGCCGTGATGGAGGATGTGAGCCGACCTGGCGGTCGTGGCGAGCCGACACCAGCCACAGGCCTTTCTTCTTCTTGTCCTTCAGGAAGAGGTTCTTAGTGACGGCTCCGCTCACTTCCTGCAGGTGAGGCATCATCTCGTCCACCGTGAACACCTGCGGGGGGGCAGAACCACATGACATCAAGGTGAGCTTCCTCAGACCGACCCCTGAGGCAGAGCCAGCAGGAAGCTCAAGGACTACCTGTGCAGGTGCAGGACAGACATAAACTATCTTCTGGCGCCCCCTGCAGGTCACAGCAGGTTCATGCAGCAGAAACGGGTCCAGGATATAAAACCCTCTGCAGACATGAATCTGAAAATAATGTTCTGCTGCTCAAAGCCTGAAATCCAGGACCGCAAACACTGCTCTTCTCCACCAGAGGGGAGGTTTCTACAGAAGTCACTGTTCAGCCACAGTTTAATGAAATATACAATTGTACATTTTAAGTACAATTCGTGAATAAAGACAGTTTGCATTAAGGAAAAACAGCCGTCATCCCCAGATCCCGTTCACAAACGGGTCGCTTTTCAGATTGACTGGATCAAACGCACAGATACACGGCTGAGGGAACAAATCTCCACAATATTTCAGCTCCGATTGATCTGACGGCAAATTCGGCATTCAGCTAACAGGCAACACAACTCTCCTATACTTCAAATTACAACTTTTAATGCGTCCACGTGTCCATAATCGATGTAATGTAGAGACGACACAGGATTTCCCAACGCTAAAACTACACTACAGTGAGTAAAACTCAGGGTTTCAATCACGCCGAATAAACCGGTGACTCCTACCGAGTCAAACAGCGTCTCCAGGTCTGTTTGAAGGTGTTTATACATTTCACAGGAAGAAGGAAACGTAAAAATGTTTGCTATTCTAATTGGGTTCAGTGGTGTTTTGTGCTCGTTAGAAACTGGAATATTCCAGCTCTGTATTCCTCTCTCACAGTCACTTCTGCCATAAATCTGATTTTGCTTTCCAACCATCGCATAAAGTGCTGGTTGTGGTTCTACCGCTGGCAGTCTGCGGCCGACAGCCGGAGCCGTGGTCCGGTCTCTCGTGTACCGGCGGGTGCTCCACGCAGGTCGTCCGGATGTTCAGAGTCTGCAGGAAGTTCTGCAGCTCTGCCCGCAGCTCCTCGGACATCTTCACCAGCTGTGGTCTTAGAACCAGGACCAGGAGCAGGACCAGGACCACGACCAGGAACCAGGACCAGGACCAGGACCAGGAACAGGACCAGGACCAGGACCAGGAGCAGGGACCAGGACCAGGACCAGAAGCAGGAGCAGGAACAGGACCAGGAGCAGGACCAGGAGCAGGACCAGGACCAGGAGCAGGGACCAGGACCAGGACCAGGAACCAGGAGCAGGAACAGGACCAGGAGCAGGACCAGGAGCAGGGACCAGGAGCAGGAACAGGACCAGGAGCAGGACCAGGAGCAGGACCAGGACCAGGAGCAGGGACCAGGACCAGGACCAGAAGCAGGAGCAGGAGCAGGACCAGGACCAGGAGCAGGGACCAGGACCAGGAGCAGGAACAGGACCAGGACCAGGACCAGGACCAGGAGCAGGAACAGGACCAGGACCAGGACCAGGAACAGGACCAGGACCAGGACCAGGAGCAGGACCAGGACCAGGAGCAGGAGCAGGAGCAGGAGCAGGGACCAGGAGCAGGACCAGGAGCAGGAGCAGGGACCAGGAACCAGGAACAGGACCACGACCAGGAGCAGGACCAGGAGCAGGACCAGGAGCAGGAGCAGGGACCAGGAACCAGGACCAGGAGCAGGACCAGGAACCAGGAACAGGACCAGGGACCAGGACCAGGACCAGGACCAGAGGTGGACCAGGACCAGGACCAGAGGTGGACCGAGCGTCAATGCACTGAAACAGCTGCAAGCAGCACGTGGCCGCGGCCCACGTCCAGTACGTCACCGTGCTACGTTCAGGACCGTGGGAACTTCAGGTGCTTGCCATGTCCCGTGTATTGAACGTGCTGCATTTAGGACCCCTGCGAACTGTAGGAAGTCTGTGGGTTCATTGTTGTAGCAGAACTTACAAATGTGAGTGGAGAGTTGTGTAACTGTCTCTGTAGTCCACCCGAGCTCAGTCAGATCTGCCAATGAAACATAGATCTGTCAATAAAACATAGATCTGTAAATACTACATAGATCTGTAAATGTGTGTGGTAATGTGTGTGTGCACCTCAGTAGCTGATCGGCCTATGTACCACCAGTGGGTGCTTTTATCACGATCAGACAGTCATAACCTGCAAATACACAGCAAAGGTATTTAAACTTCAATGATTCTTTTAACAGGATAATCACAGTTGTGGCCAAAGAAGTGTTTGCCGTTTATTGTGTAATCAGGCATGACGTATGCGTCATTATAGTCAATACATTAGTTTTGTTTCCAGTGTTACATGTGTTTGGTATGTCTGATATCTGAGCTTCAGGTGATGGTTGTTGCAGCATGTGATGAAGCTCAGTCCTCCTCCTCCTCGTTGTCCTTGTCGATGCGTCCAACAATGGAGGACTGCTTCAGATAAAGTGATTGATGAATCTTTTTCCTGGAGAAGTTAAAACTGGTCTGGATGTGATGTTTTCCTCAGGTGAACTGCTGCCTCGGTGTGGAACATTTCATTTGGACGTGAAGGTTTCCTCACTTTCATCATCAATCAATCTGCCAATTATTGCAAATAATTGATCATCTAGTCTGTAAAATGGCAGAATAAATATGACAAACACACTTCAGTTTCCTACAGCATGTTTTCAGCTCCTTTTGTAAACCAACAGTCCAAAACTATTCAGTTTTTTGGGAGTTTTGCAATAAAAATCATTAATCAATTAAGAAAACAGTTACAAATTCATTTTATTTTTTCTCATCTACTTTATTGTTAAAATTTTATGTAAAACTTCCCTTCAGAGATATTACAGTACAGTTCAGAGATATTACAGTATAATGTAAAGATATTACCAACTTGTTCCAGCTGTTTATTGAAGTCGGGCTGTATGGGGCGGGGGGGGGGGGGGGGGGGGGGGGGGGGGGGGTGAGTGGAAGGTCGACACTGTGAACCAACTCTCACCAGGCGGTGAGACATCTAGTGACGGGTGGATGAAGCCTCATGAAGCTTCAGGGCTTCAAACAAAGCAAGTACAGCGACGTCTGGTGGTTTGTAGAGTTTCTAGCAGCTCTTCAAGGCTGCAGCTGAAGCTCTGCAGCACCTCTCTGATTCTAATAGTTTCAGTCTCATGTGTTCAATAAAAGTCCAAGAAGTCCTCTTATTTATTAAATCTGCAATACTTCACAAGTTCACAAGTGCTGCATTAAATTAAGATGGAATATGTTACAGTAAAATAATTAATAAATGCTGAGATAGCAAGTATTAAAAATAAATCAGTATATCAGCATTAATGTCCAGTTCCTCATAATAACCTGGAATATCTGTGGAGTTGTTCTCAGGCAATAAAAGTATTGCATGACTCGGCTAAACTGCAAGCACATAAATGTTAATTACAGGAAACACACGTCTCAGTAATCAATGAAATCTATTAAAATCATCACAATCCAATCACTTATTTTCAGCTCACTACAACACAAAACAAAGATGTTTGTATCTTAATAAACACAAACGTCTCATTTGTCCAGAACAGCACCGTCACAGATCCTGAAGGACGTTTTATCATCATTAAATATCTGAATCAGCAGGAGCTCAGTAACAATGGGAAATGTTTATGGCCCAGACACAGATGAGCCGTCCTTCATGGTCAGAACAGGAGGAGACTTCAACAGTTCAACCATCATCAGACACAACTAACATCTGAAGCAATAAGCCTCCTGGCAGGCAGCAACATTACAGGGACAAGCTGAAACCTGTGACTGGAGACTGTTTGATTGGACGGACGTCGTCTTTTGTCTGCAGACGATATTTTACTGGATAGAAGTCTCAAAGAGAAACTGAAAACACAAGTCCATTTCCTGTGGACGGTTCTTTGGACGTCCGACGGTCTTAAACAGTGATGAAGGAAACGTCACCGTGGTAACAGTGATGCTCTCGTTCGTGAATGAGTTTTCTTGTGACTCGAGTTAAATGTTCAGACAGTGACGGCCTTCTGCAGGACACATTCAGGTTGTGCTGAACAGGATAAATGAAGGTGTCGTTGTTGCTTTAGATAAAAACTGGAACATGTTGAGTGTGAGAATAAAACACAAAGAGACTCAAAGTGTTGAGAGTTTCCTCCAGAGTGAGACCTCTGTCAGAGTTCAGAGGATCTAAACCAGAAGTGACCTTCATGGACACTAAAAGTCTCCAAAACACAACAAGAACATGTTTCAGTCCAAATCACAGCTGATCAACCAGTGACCTCACTCTGACATCACTCTGACATCACTCTGACATCACTCTGACCTCACTCTGACATCACTCTGACGTCACTCATCAATACTGATCAGCACTGATCAACAGTCATCAATAGTGAGTGTGTGAGTCAGAGTGAAGAAGACGTTGACAAAGCGTCCTCCTGTCTTCATCCGTCGTCCATCAGCTCCTTCACTCCCATTGTCTCTCTGATCCATAATCAATAATCAAAGACTGACCGACAGACTAATCAAACAGATTGATCAGCCATCAGAGGAGTGGGATCAGTGGAGCTGCTTCTGTTCCTGGTGTCCACTGAGGAGGAGACAGAGGACAGTCAGACAGAGACAACCAACCAACCAGAGACAAACACAAAGACTCTGACCTGTATCTTCATGCTGACCTTTGACCCTGAGCTTCACAATTTTCTGTCTCCAGATGTGTTCGCTGTAGACGATGCACTTGTATATTCCTGTGTCTCTGACTGTGGGGTGTTTCAGGGTCAGACTGAGGTCTCCAGTTGTCCGCAGGTCTTCATTCATCTCTGTTCGGTCTCTGTAACAACTGAACTGTTCATCAGGCCGGTCAGAGCCGTTCTGATACACGTGGACCTTCCTGTTGCGTCCGTCCCACCACTCCACTGCAGCGTCCTCAGGCAGGTGAACTGTGGTTTTGAAGGGCAGCTGGACAGACTCCACCCCCTCCTCCACCTCCACCTGACAGTCTGAGAGGACAACAAACCACAACATCAGCTGGACCGACAGCAGCAGCACTTCTGAATAACTTGACTGAATTATTCCAAGTTGTAGAGAAACCTGAAGGACAGAACCAGATCAGAGCAGCAGGTCACTAAAACCAGGTTCTCCAGGTCTTGGTGGCGTTGTGATTGTTTTGTCCATGTGCTGCTTCACAGTAATGTTGCTTTTCTTTGGGACATTTACATTTATGGATTTACAGTTCAACTTCAAACGAAACATGTTTGTTTCCATCTGAGTTCTGGAAATGAATCTGAGCTCCAAACAGCATTTCAAACACCTCAACATCAATCCAAACCCGTCGGACACAAACACTCAAAGAGTCTCAATGTTTCCGTGGCAATAGGATTCCCTCGTGTTGTTTCTGTATTTCTGTCAAAGTTGCTTTGTTGGACAAATAAAGTTGATCTTTTAAACTAAAACTCTCTGAGATGTTTGTTGTTAAAGGAGCAGTTCCTGTTTTCACAGTGAGTATTGACCAGTGTTAGTCATGAGGAGTGGGGGGGTGCTTTATATTGATCCATTGAACAGGACGTCTGTGTGAAACATTGACTGATGACGCTGTATTCTCCTGCAGCTGCTGGATACCAAACCTCATTAAGAATTCACTGGATTCAAGCTAATGAGCCTGTTTATGAGCCGACAGCAGCTGAAGCTGATCTCTGGATTATTATTCCAGATGAACAGTTTGTGGGAGAAAAGTGATGTTTGTAGATCAGAAGCCGACAGAAAAGAGTCGACTCTGGAAACTGGATCACTGAAGTGAGTTTTTACATCAACATCACATCTGAGAAGGACTTCTACAGCACTCAGTTATTCAGAAATATGATTTAGGATCAAATACCAACAGTGATTTCATTTGAAATCAAATGTTGAATCCGACTGAGCTTGAAAATGATGTTAATAAATCCAGATCATCATATTTAAAGCTCCTGATGATCAGAATGACGTCAAATCTTTATATTTCAACAGTGAAGCTGGTTTGTACAAACAAGCTGAAGAAATGAGTGGATTTGTTGTTTTCCAGCTTCAGTCTCTGAGAACAGAATCTGACCTTTAAGTCAAGTCAAGTCAATTTTATTTGTATAGCGCCAAATCATAACAAGAAGTTATCTCAAGACGCTTTCACATAGAGTAGGTCTAGACCATACTCTTTAAAATATTATTTACAGAGACCCAACAGTTCCCACCATGAGCAGCACTTGGTGACAGTGGAAGGAAAAACTCCCTTTTAACAGGTAGAAACCTCGAGCAGAACCAGGCTCTGGGTGGAGGACATCTGCATCGACCCAGTTGGGTTGAAAGGGGAGGAGAGAGGGGGAGAGGGGAGACAGAACAGGAGGAGAGACAACAAATCAGACTAATAATAATAACAACTGCAGCAGTGAGTGTGGAGCAGTAGACGGCCGGCAGTCACAGATCCAGACTCTACAGCTCCAGAGGTGGAAATACCTGCAGAAAGTGAGAAGGCGAAAAAACACAGAAAGCACAAGGACTACCAGGAAGAAATGGAGTTGGTAGCCTGTATTAGTGGGATAGGAATGCGTACAGATAGAGAGGGAGAGGAGGAGAGAGAAGCTCAGTGCGTCCTAGGAAGTCCCCCAGCAGTCTTAAGCCTATAACAGCATAACTAAGGGATGGTTCAGGACTCACCTGAGCCAGCCCTAACTATAGGCTTTATCAAAAAGGAACGTTTTTAGCATACTCTTAAACGAAGAGAGGGTGTCTGCCTCCCAAACCCAAATTGGGAGCTGATTCCACAGGAGAGGAGCTTGATAACTAAAGGCTCTGGCTCCCATTCTACTTTTAGAGACTTTAGGTACCACAAGTAACCCTGCATTCTGTGAGCGTAGTGCTCTAGTGGGGTAATACGGTACTATCAGCTCTTTAAGATATGATGGTGCCTGACCAATAAGAGCTTTGTAAGTGAGGAGGAGGATTTTAAATTCTATTCTAGATTTCACAGGGAGCCAGTGCAGAGAAGCTAATATTGGAGAAATATGTTCTCTTTTGCTAGTTCCTGTCAGTACACGTGCAGCCGCATTCTGCATCAGCTGGAGAGTCTTTAGAGACTTATCGGGGCAACCCGATAATAAGGAATTACAATAATCTAACCTAGAAGTAACAAATGCATGAACTAGTTTTTCTGCATCTTTTTGAGACAGGATGTGCCTGATTTTTATAATGTTACGTAAGTGGAAGAAGGCAGTCCTTGAAGTCTGTTTTATATGGGTATTAAAGGACATGTCCTGATCAAAGATTACTCCTAGACTCCTTACAGCGGTGCTAGAGGCCAGGGCAATGCCATCTAGAGTAACTATATCTATACATAGTGCGTCTCGCAGGTGTTTAGGACCCAGAACAATAACTTCAGTTTTGTCTAACAGCAAGAAATTGCAGGTCATCCAGTCTTTTATGTCCTTAATACATGCCTGAAGCTTGGCTAACTTAAAGTGATGAATCTCTCAGGATCCACCGGTCACTTTTATCTGGACTTGTTGCTTTTAGGGGATTTAAACTGGACGAACTCTCTCTGACTGATGTTACAGATATTGATCCCTAAATATAAAACCTGTCTCCTGCTTCAGGTCAGACTTTTCCACTGTTGAACCATAAAGACCTCCATCTTTCCTGAACCTGAACCAGGAGCTGGAGGCTCCAGACAGCAGCAGGAGACCTGTTTGATCAGGATTTAGTTTCCAGGAGATCCGGATGTTGTAGAAAACTAATGAAACCTGTTGTCAGTGAAGGTTGTGTAGATCTGCTCAGGATCAACATTTAGTCTCCTGACAGATATTCTACAGATTAGTACAATGTTGAAACGTGTTTGTTGGTCTTTAAGTGGATCAGAATCAGACTTTGTGTAGAACATATAGACTGTATATAATCAACTATCAGCCTGGTTTTCTTTACAGGCTTTTTATCAAATTCTTCAACAAAATGTGAATACATGATTAAGGATGTCTTTCAGCTTCTTCCTTCCTCTTTGTTGACCTGTATCTACAGCACTGACCTCTGACCTCTGACCTGTATCTACAGCTCTGACCTCTGACCTCTGACCTGTATCTACAGCTCTGACCTTTGACCCGGAGCTCCACTTGTTTCTCCATCAGGATGTTTCCGTCCCCTCTGTAGACGGTGCAGGTGTAGGTGTGTCTGTCTTTGTCTGTGGGGTGTTTCAGGGTCAGACTGACGTCTCCAGTTCTCAGCAGGTTTCTCTTCATCTCTGTTCGGTCTCTGAAAGGCTTGAACTGTTCATCAGGTTGATCAGAGCCGTTCTGATACACGTGGACCTTCCTGTTGCATCCGTCCCTCCACTCCACTCTGACGTCTTCAGGCAGGTGAACTGTGGTTTTGCAGGGCAGCTGGACAGACTCCACCCCCTCCTCCACCTCCACCTGGTGGACTGAGAGGACAACAAACCACAACATCAGCTGGACCGACAGCAGCAGGAACACTGATGGTAACAGGACCTCACTGTCCCATCCTTCATCTATAATCCCAGACCTCACTGTCCCATCCTTCATCTATAATCCCAGACCTCACTGTCCCATCCTTCATCTATAATCCCAGACCTCACTGTCCCATCCTTCATCTATAATCCCTGACCTCACTGTCCCATCCTTCATCTATAAATCCCCAATTTAACAAATTGTTCAACATAATGTGAATTTTTTTGAATGTTGCGAGAATTGATCTTCAATCTTTCATTGATTCAAACTATTAAAGCTGCGTTTCTTTTTTCTAAGTGATGAAAGATTTCTTTCAGCTTCTTCCTTCCACTTTGTTTGTCCCGTATCTATAGCACTGACCTCTGACCTCTGACCTGTATCTACAGCACTGACCTTTGACCCGGAGCTCCACTTGTTTCTCCATCAGGATGTTTCCGTCCCCTCTGTAGACGGTGCAGGTGTAGGTGTGTCTGTCTTTGTCTGTGGGGTGTTTCAGGGTCAGACTGAGGTCTCCAGTTCTCAGCAGGTTTCTCTTCATCTCTGTTCGGTCTCTGAAAGGCCTGAACTGTTCATCAGGACAGTCACACCCGTTCTGATACACATGGACCTTCCTGTAGCGTCCGTCCCTCCACTCCACTCTGACGTCCTCAGGCAGGTGAGCTGTGGTTTTGCAGGGCAGATGGACAGACTCCACCCCTGAATCCACCTCCACCTGGTGGACTGAGAGGACAACAAACCACAACATCAGCTGGACCGACAGCAGCAGGAACACTGATGGTAACAGGACCTCACTGTCCCATCCTTCATCTTAATCACATCAAAGTGAGTTTCAGAAAAATGTTGCTTGGGATATGGAACCAAAATCTGTTTTCATTTTTGAAAAAAGATCTATTATTTATTTATTTCAGTAGTACCATTAATACACTCACACTTTTCCAAATATAGTTAAAATTAGCCTGGTTTATAGTTTTTATTGCACTTTTGGGGAGAAGGCTGGGTAAATGAATTTGGAAATGCTGTTTTTGTAAGAAGAATTTGGCCAATAATAAAGATGTTTGAGACCACAAAACCAGATAAAATTTGCATTTATCTAGATTATCTAAATGATGAGATTATTTAAAGTGTTATTATCCTTTGTCATGTTTATGCTGAATTAGCAGAGGGGGATTATGAATTGGTAGTAAATCCCACTTTTATAGGTTTAATCTCAAACTAGAAGCTCTAGAAAATAAATCAATTGTTTGGAGGATTTTGGGAATTTGGTCACTAGTTTTTATGAAAATGGTTGTGTCATCTGCCAGCCGGCTGATTTCCAGCTGTTTGTCTGACATTGAGATTTTTATAGGAATGGAGAGAATTTCTGCTGCTGCAATAAAAAGCAAAGGAGGAATGGAACAACCTTGTTTAATTCCTCGATCCACTGAGAATCTTGGAGAAGTGCCTTGTGGTAATAAGACTGTGCTGTTAGTATGTAGTAGTAGTTTAGTCCAAACAATTCTAGAGTACCAAACTAACTTGTGTTCAATTGTGTCAAAGGCTTTAAAAAAATCTAAAAACCTTAAAATAAAACCTTCATCTTTAATTCACTAATTATAATCCAGCAAGTCGAGCACCAGTCGTATATTATTTCGACTTTATTCGACTGAGAATCTGGGATCATTTGTGTGATACCGGTTTTCATTCTGTCGGCATAAATATGAGTTAAAATGTTATATTCATTGTTCAGCAGGATTATAGGTCTGAGACTGTCAATTCATTTTGGATCTCTACCAGGTTTGGGGATGACAGTGATGATCCTTTGCTTCATAGTAGTTGGAATTGGAAGTGTGGCTTTCACATATTTCCTTTAACATACAGAAAATAAGGCTTTTAAGATGTTCCCAAAAAGCCTGTAGAAATAACTTGTAGACCATCTGAACCCGGAGGTTTGTCTGAAATAAGCATCTCATGTCTTTTTCCACTTCCTCCATACTGATGTCTGCATCACATACACCTGAAATCCTCGTCCACTTTAGGGATCCATTCCTTAACAGGCTCAAAGAAAGCATCAGCATCTACGCATGAGGAAGAGGAAGAGTACAGCGTACTGTAGAAACAGAAGATTTCTTTAGAAACCGTATCAGGGTCTGTACAGCCTTGATTATTGATTAGCAGTGTCTGTACTGTATTTCTTTCTTGTGTCTTTTTCCAATCTACAGAAGTGTGCTGAGCTTCTTTCCCCTCTTCTATCCACTTGGCCCTGGATCTTATTTATGCTCCTTTGGCTTTAGTGATGTCAATGCTGCCAACGAGGATCGCAGGAGAAGAAGCTTTTGTTTGCTATTCTCACTTAATGAAGGTTTATTACAGATACAGTTTATTTCTTTAATGATTTCCATTTCTTCTTTTTTTATTAGCCCTGCTTAATAATTTGCTGTTTGATATGGAAATCTGACGTACCTTATATTTTAAATACTCCTGTTTATCTCTATAAGATGTAATATTAGAATCTTCAGTTGTATAATTGATTGTTGCTATAACTTCTTGACAGAAAGGTTAATTTCTTAGGAGGTTTGAGTTATATTTCCAGTATCTTTTGTTCCTTCTACATGCGTTTGTGGCTTTAAGAATAAGTTTAACCATACAGTGATCAGGTAGAGGAGCTACAGAGAGTCCAGGCTTATTTTCTGACACTAACCAAAAGTCTATTCTGGATTTGCTTGAGCCATCAGGTTTAAACCATGTGACAGTTTGGGTACCAGGGTTTTCAGTGCACCATGAGTGTTTTAAACATATTACAAAAATCAAATATTACAGGATTGTGATGGTGTCTCTGATATCTTGAAGGAGTTCTATCGATTCCATTCATCCATCACCATATTAAAATCTTCAGTAGGACAGTAGCAGTGACATACCTGACATGAAATACTGCCGGAAATGTACTAAAAGACCCCCAGCAACAATAAGACCAACAGCCAGGAGAACCAGGAGAACTGTGGCCCAGGATGGAAATCGTTCTGTGGGAAACAGAAACATAAAGAACATGACCTCTGACCTCTGACCTGTATCTACAGCACTGACCTCTGACCTCTGACCTGTATCTACAGCTCTGACCTCTGACCTCTGACCTGTATCTGCAGCACTGACCTCTGACCTCTGACCTGTATCTACAGTAGGTTTTAGGGTTTGTTGCTGACCTTTGACCTGCAGCTGTATCTCTGTCACTCTCTGATGTCCTCTGAATGACCTGACGGTGCAGGTGTAGGTGCCGCTGTCAGAGAGGCGGAGGTTTTTCAGATTGAGGCTCAGGTCTCCAGTTTCCAGAGCGTCAATCATCATCGATGTTCGGCCGCTGTAAAGCTGGTTTTGGTCTTTCAGTTCATCACCGTCCTGCTGACGCTGGTGGACGGTTGAAGGATTGAGATCGTAGCGGCTCCACACCACTGTGGGCTCGTCCACCTCACCAGTGTTGAACTCACAGGGCAGCAGGACAAACTCTCCTTCATACAGCTCCACTGCTGAGGCATGCTGGGAAACTGTGAGGACACAGACAAAGAGGTTGGTGTCCATGCATTTGTTACAACCTATAGGCTGGATTATTGTAATTCCTTATTATCAGGCTGCCCCAGTAAGTCTCTAAAGACTCTCCAGCTGATGAATGCTGCTGCACGTGTACTGACAGGAACTAACAAAACAGAACATATTTCTCCGATATTAGCTTCTCTGCACTGGCTCCCTGTGAAATCCAGAACAGAATTTAAAATCCTCCTCCTCACCTACAAAGCTCTTACTGGTCAGGCACCATCATATCTTAAAGAGCTGATAGTACCGTATTACCCCACTAGAGCACTACGCTCACAGACTGCAGGGTTACTTGTGGTACCTAAAGTCTCTAAAAGTAGAATGGGAGCCAGAGCCTTTAGTTACCAAGCTCCTCTCCTGTGGAACCAGCTCCCAGTTTGGGTTCAGGAGGCAGACCCCCTCTCCTCATTTAAGAGTCTGCTTCAAACGTTCCTCTTTGATAAAGCTTATAGTTAGGGCTGGCTCAGGTGAGCCCTGAACCATCCCTTAGTTATGCTGCTATAGGCTTAGACTGCCGGGGGATTTCCCATGATGCACTGAGCTCCTCTCTCCTCTCTTATCCCATTACTGCATGTTACTAACTCCACCTCTTCCTGTAGTTTGGAGCTTTCTCTCTTCCTGCAGGTGTTTGTGCCTCTGGAGCTGTAGAGTCTGGATCTGTGACTGCAGGCCGTCTACTGCCCCCATGTTCCTGCTCCACACTCACTGCTGCACTGATTATTATTAGTCTGATTATTATGTTGTCTGTCCTCCCCCTCTCTCTCCCCTCTCCCCCCTCCCTCCTCCCCTTTCAACCCGACTGGGTGGAGGCAGATGTCCGCCCACCCAGAGCCTGGTTCTGCTCCAGGTTTCTACCTGTTAAAGGGAGTTTTTCCTTCCACTGTCACCAAGTGCTGCTCATGGTGGAACTGTTGGGTCTGTAATAATATTTAAAGAGTCGGTCTGGACCTGCTCTGTGTGGAAAGAGTCCTGAGAGAACTTCTGTTAGGATTTGGCGCTATACAAATAAAATTGACTTGACCTCTGACCTGTATCTACAGTAGGTTTTAGGGTTTGTCGCTGACCTTTGACCCGCAGCTGTATCTTTGTCGCTCTCAGTTTGTTTCCAAAGTCTCTGACAGTGCAGGTGTAGGTGCCGCTGTCAGAGAGGTGGAGGTTTGTCAGATTGAGGCTCAGGTCTCCAGTTTTCAGAGCGTCAGTCATCATCGATGTTCGGCCGCTGTAAAGCTGGTTTTGGTCTTTCAGTTCATCACCGTCCTGCTGACGCTGGTGGAGGGTTGAAGGATTGAGATCGTAGCGGCTCCACACCACTGTGGGCTCGTCCAGGTAAATGGTGGGAAACTCACAGGGCAGCAGGACAAACTCATCCCCTTCATACAGCTCCACAGCTGAGGCATGCTGGGAAACTGTGAGGACACAGACAGAGAGGCTCAATCACAGCAGCCAAGTTTCCAAGTTTTCAAGTTTGTCACATACTCAACATGTCTCTACACTGGACAGTGAAATGCTTTGTTGCTTTGTCCTGACACAAATAACAAAAATACAACATGCAAATATTAAATAAGGTGCAAATATTGAAGGTGTGCAGGTGAAGGGTGGAGGTATTTGTCATCGGGGAACATCAGAGGTGTATCTATTCAGAGCCGTGTCCTCGTTCAGGATTCAGATGTCTTGAGGGAAGTAGCTTGTTCAGATGTGTCTGCGGGGACGTCCTGAGTTTCTGCCGCCTTCGGAGGATGTTTGTGTGCACAGACCACGTCAGGTCCTCAGTGATGTGAACCGAGGTACTTGAAGTGGTTCACCCTCTCCGGGTGTCGTCCGGGTGTTTACCCTCTTGAAAGCCGTCCTCACGTCGTGCTCGGAGACGGTGGTCACACTCTCCTCTCGGTCTGCTCCCTCCTGCTGCGTGGACCTGTAGCTACAGCTCTAGCATCATAGAAGGGATTAAGGTTGTCTGGCAGAGAGGCAGCAGCGCTCACAGGGAGGACGTTCTTCCCTCTGTAGTCCTTTGGGAGGTGGGACTCCACTTTGGAGGACACCTGTATCGCCTGCAGTTTGGACTGTGCAGAGGTGTTGTCCGATTGAAATGTAAGCAGCTGTGATGATGACCCAGGTGAACTCCCGTGGTAGATAGAAAGGACAATGTTTGTCATCATGGCGTGACTCAACTCAACTTTGTTTATAAAGCACCTTTCATACAAGAAATGCAGCCCGAGGTGCTTCACAGAGGGGAAAAAATACAATTATTTAAAACATAAAAACAAAAGTGTGTTACAAATTAAAAACAAAGAGCTTCGCAAGGAAAAGGTAGATTAGAAACGTTCTGTAATTGTTTAGCTCTGAGTTATCTAGATTAGATTTCTTGAGGAGAGGTTTTACCATTGAAGTCTTAAAAGTTGTGGGGAAGATGCTTAAATTAAAAGAGGAGTTTACCATACTTGTTACTTGGGAGAGTCCAGGATTTGCAGAGCTTGGTTGGGATGGGGTCTAAAACACATGTAGAAGACGTCATCCTGCTAATGACGTCACTGACGGCTTCTTATGACATCATATCAAATGATGACATCATAGATGGAGGGGAGGTCCCAACGACTTCCAGTGTCTGTATTTACAATGCTGGCTCTAATAGGAACTACTTTCTCTTTAAATACATGAAGCAAATTCTTCGTATTTAAGAACTGATGAGTTATTATGAAAACTGAAAGTAGGTGATGGATTCAGAAGACCGTCAATTGTGGCAAAAAGAACTTTGGGATTATTTTGGTTATCAGAAATAATCTTTGAGAAATGGGCTTGTCTTTCTTTCCTAACTGCATTATTGTACATAATAACTTGATCTTTGAATATGTTGAAGTGAACACGTAGTTTACTTTTCCTCCATCGTCTCTCAGCTTTTCTATAATTTCGTTTCAGAAGACAATTTGCAGCAGTTTTCCATGGTGATAATAATTAATTGCATTCTTTTGGTTTGTGCAGGAGCAACAGTATCTAATATCAATCTTGATTTCTTATAGAAATCATCAGCGATGTCATCAACTAAGCCAGAGGTGGATGGAGGAAAGGTTTTTACTAGATTTGAAAATCTGTCAGTAACTTTGTTGTTAATGTTACGCTTCACAACAACAGAAGTCTCTGGACGGTCATTTGAATTAAAAATAGTGTTAAAAAAGAGACAAAAATGATCAGAGTCAGGGACCTTGGCAATGGATGAAATGTCGACATCAATACCAGAGTAATAACTAAATCCAGTGTATTTCCATGAATGTGGGTGGCACTGTGTTCATGCTGAACCAGGTTGAGACAAGCAACAAGATCTAAGAAATCCAAAGTCCTGCAATCAGTGGAGTCATTGACATGAATGTTAAAACCGCCAAGTAAAATAATTCTATCATGAGTGGTAAGAGCAATGGACATAAAATCATAAAACTCGGATAAGAAGTTGCTATCATGTTTTGGGGGGCGATAGACAGTCACAGTGAGTACAGGCTGTTGTGCTTTGATAACCACTGCCAAGTATTCAAATGTTAAAAAATTGCCATAAGAACATTGAGTGCAGGTAAAACAACTAGAGAAAATAGTGGCCATCCCACCCCCTCGTTTATTTTGTCTACTGGACTTTAAGAAGGTAAAATTAGAAGCAGAAGACTCTAACAAAGTGGCTGAAGCAGTTGAAGTCAGCCAGACTTCAGTTAAAAATAAAAAGTTAAGACCATGGTCAGAAATAAAGTATGAATTATTATTATTAATTATGAAATATTAATATAAAACGTCTTGCTAGAGAGGGATATACATAGTGACTCCTCTTCCTCCGACGCGTCCCACAGGTTAGTGTCTGACACGGCTGAGCTCATCGCAGCTAAAGGAGGCAGTGTCGATGAAACTGGATGACTCACACAGTGAGTGTCCTCCTCTGCAGTGCAGCCTGTAAACTGAGCTGCTAAAGCTCAACTCAAACTGTGTGTGAATGAAGCCCGGGACTCTTATCAAACATGTGAAGTTTGAGTCAGATCTGAACATGTACAGTGGAGTTTCAAACCACGGCCACGACATATGAAAAACTCTGAACTTGTACAACATTGCACTGTTGAGTTCTTTTATAGCTGATCAAATCTGAAGCAGATCAGATAAACTGTCTTGGATAAATTCAGTGTAGTACGACCCGTCCAAATGGCCCAAAACACATGAAAAATACACAGAAAATTTAAAACAGTTGACTTCCTGTTAGTTAAGAGGTACGTCTCCAAGTTTCACAGCCATGTGTGAGACCTATATCAGATATCTACTTTCACCACTTCTGATACATGTGCCAAGTTTCAGGAGTTTTTCAGTAGCTCTAGCACCTCGTTGTTGCGATTGAGTTTGAAAATAATAAAAATTATTCTTTGAATTATTAGAATTGTTGGACTGAGGTGATGATCAGATCAGAGGGAGGAAGGTTATCTTACCGTGCACGAGGATCACAAACACCACAAACATCTTCATCTTCCTGTAAAAACTACAACAAACACAAAGTCCTCTAAAGTCCTCACTAAACTAACACTTCAAAAACACATTCAGGACATCAGCTCACAGCCAGTGTTCACTTTGCTCCTGCTGATAATCTACTGACACCGTGAGAAACTTTACTTTCACTTTAAACTGTTTCCTCTGCAGCCTGTAAACTCAGTCATTCAGCACCTGCCACAGACTTCCTCTCTGGCCTTCTATGTAGTTTCCTATGTCGTTTGCAAACTGTGTATGTCGACTAAACAGGTGACAAAACATTTGTCTGTGTCATTTCGACTTTGAACTGTACGTCAGTCGTAACAAAACTCTTTTGACAGTTGAGCCTGGTTCTGCTGCAGGTTTCTACCTGTTAAAGGGAATTTTTCCTTCCACTGTCACCAAGTGCTGCTCATGGTGGAACTGTTGGGTCTCTAATAATATTTAAAGAGTCGGTCTGGACCTGCTCTGTGTGGAAAGTGTCCTGAGAGAACTGCTGTTAGGATTTGGCGCGACACAAATAAAATGGACTTGACTTGAGGCAGCAGTTGGAATGTAAAGAAACAGGCTGAGCAGCTTCAGTCAAACACTGATAGAAAGGTGTGGCTGCTGAGCTGACTGCTCATAGACCTGGTAGCAGGAAACATGCTGCAGTTCACCAGCCTAAATATTTCACCATGGTGGTTGTGTTGTCATGACAACTGTACCAGAGAAACAAAAGGGATTATGGGTAGATGTGGTCCGATGTCAATCTCTGATAAACTTCCATAAATCTGATTAGAAATCATGAAAAAGAAGCTTCAGCCTCATAATCTTCATGTTTGGAAGTTTTTCTTCAGTATCAACAGAAATCCAGCTGATGGCTGTCTGTTTCCATGGTAACAGTTCAAACAGGAAAACAGAGCCAACAGGTGTGTCCCCTCGTCTACCTGTACACCACCAGTCTGTCTCCAGTCTGTCACCAGTCTGTCTCCAGTCTGTCTCCAGTCTGCAGTCTGTCTCCAGTCTGTCTCCAGTCTGTCTCCAGTCTTGGAATCGGAATCGGGTTTATTGCCAAATAGATTTTCACATACAAGGAATTTGCTGTGGTGTATTGGAGCGTAACAAGTACAGACAAGTACAGACAAGACAAGTAGTGCAAGGTGCAAGCGTATGCATAAATATAGTAATTTAAAGTACTACAGTACTAGTGCTAAGTAAGTATAATTAACAGTACAGAATATGAAAAAGAAAATTACTAAATATGTGCAATATATCTTTTGTAGATGATAATGAATAAATAAATGAAACTAAAACTGTGAGGAATGTGCAAAATATTGAGTGTGTACGAGTTTAGTATAGACTAAAGTCCACGAGTGTGCTTTAATGTAACGCGTAGTGTCTGTTTGGGGATAAGGGTCCGTGTCAGTGGGGGTCCCGGGCCTTGTTGATCAGGCCGGCTGCAGACGGGAAGAAACTGTTCTTGTGGCGAGAGGTTTTGGTCCTGATGGACCGCAGCCTCCTGCCAGAGGGGAGAGTCTCGAACAGTTTGTGTCCAGGGTGGGAGGGTCGGCCACAATCTTCCCTGCACGCCTCCGGGTCCTGGAGGTGTACAGATCCTGAAGAGATGGTAGATTGCAGCCAATCACCCTCTCTGTAGAGCAAATGATACGCTGCAGTCTGCCCTTGTCCTTGGCAGTAGCAGCAGCGTACCAGATGGTGATGGAGGAGGTGAGGATGGACTCGATGATGGCAGTGTAGAAGTGCACCATCATCGTCTTTAGCAGGTTGAATTTCTTCAGCTGCTGCAGAAAGTACATCCTCTGCTGTGCTTTCTTAGTGATGGAGCTGATGTTCAGCTCCCACTTGAGGTCCTGGGAGATGATGGAGCCCAGGAAGCGGACGGACTCCACAGTGTTGACTGGGGAGTCTCTCAGGGTGATGGGGTGAGTGGGGCTGGGTTCTTTCTGGAGTCCACAAACATCTCCACTGTCTTGAGAGCATTGAGCTCCAAGTTGTTCTGGCTGCACCAGGTCACCAGATGGTCAATCTCCCACCTGTAGGCAGACTCATCCCCACCAGAGATGAGCCCGATGAGGGTGGTGTCGTCTGCAAACTTCAGGAGCTTGACAGACTGGTGGCTGGAGGTGCAGCTGTTGGTGTACAGGGAGAAGAGTAGAGGGGAAAGTTGTTGTTAGCCAGGCGCAGGTCGTGAGCAGAGTGGGGGGCTCTGGGTTTGTAGTTGGTGATCTGTCTGAGCCCCTTCCAGACAGAAGCAGAGTCGTTGGCTGAGAACTGTTGTTGGAGTTTCTCAGAGTACAGACGTTTAGATCCTCTCACCTCCTTTCTAAACCTGTACTTGGCCTCTTTGAACCTGCCTCTGTCTCCACTCCTGAATGCTTCCTCCTTTTGCGACCGTAGCTGTCTGAGTTTGGCTGTGAACCAGGGTTTGTCGTTGTTGTAACTCACCCTGGTGCGTGATGGTACACAGCTGTCCTCACAGAAGCTGATGTAGGACGTCACAGCCTCTGTGAACTCAGTCCTGAAAACGTCCCAGTCAGTACAGTCCAAGCACGCCTGAAGTTCCTCCACAGCCTCACTGGTCCACTGTTTTGATGTCCTCGCCACAGGTTTGCAGAGCTTAAACTTCTGCCTGTAAGCAGGAATCAGGTGGACCATGATGTGGTCAGAGTTTCCCAGTGGAGCTCGGGGGACAGCGTGGTAGGCCCTGCTGACTGTGGTGTGACAGTGATCCAAGGTGTTCTCCTCTCTGGTGGGGCACTTAATAAACTGTCGGTATTTGGGGTGTTCATGTGTTAGATTTCCTTTGTTAAAGTCACCAAGGACAATAAGTCCGGGTTTGTTCACTGTTTTTCCCCCCCAGTAGCTGAAGTTCGTCCAGTTTGTTGCACAGTGAACGCACGTTGGAAAGAAATATTCCCGGTAGCGGTGTTCGAAATCCAGGTCGGTGGAGACGCACGAGTGCTCCGGCACGTTTCCCTCTCCTCCAGCGTTTCACTGAGTGGACAAAGGTGAGGACACCTTTGTCCAGAATGTCCAGTAATTCCACGGATGAAGCAATGAAAGTGTGAATTAAACCCACAGGGGTTGTAGCCCTGATGTTCATGAGCTCTTCTCTGGTGAAAGAGCTTAGAGTTTACACACAAAACAAGATAAAAAAATGCTGTCTCCAGTCTCCAGTCTGTCTCTCGTCTCCAGTCTGTCTCCAGTCTGTCTCCAGTCTGTCTCCAGTCACCAGTCTGTCTCCAGTCTGTCTCCAGTCTGTCTCCAGTCTGTCAGCGTCCCACTCTCCCCTGAATGATGTGTGTTATTAAATGTAGTGGTTCATAATGGATGAAGCTTTAATTTACCACATTGACCCAGTTTAACACAAGGTCGCGTCACAGCTGAACCCGTTGCTCTTTTAGCAAATGAACATTACAAAACCGAGATTTTGGTCGATGGAAGCGCAGTAAGACACCAACGCTGCTGTGGCCGGAGGTTTCAGTCCCACTGAGGCCATCAGATCAGATCCTAAAGCTAAAACTACATCAGACCGTTTCAGACCGGTTCATGTGTCTGATGTTGGAGCCTTTCACCAAACTATCCTCCTTTAATCATCAGTAAAAGAGCTGGAAAAGTTCTGCATTATTGAGAAAAAGTCAAAAAAGGTACAAAACTGTGAATAAAGACTTCAGTTAACTACAAAAACATCCAATCAGAGAGCTTCACACTCCTTTTATCAGTTTGAATGAATTCCCTTTTGGTTCTGGTTCAGTTTTGGATCATTTCAGCAGCTTTAGTGATGAGTTTGGTTCCTGCAGGCAGTGATGAAGCTTTCTGTCAGTGGTGGAAGAAGCACTCAGATCTTTTAGTAAAAAATACCAGAAAAACAATAATAACTTCACACGCCTGTGGTTACCATGGCAACAGCAGGTGGTTTAATACGAAAGCAAACAGTGGTTGAGGAGCGACCAGCGTCAGAGCGGCTGGTGTCTGTTTGCACTGCAGCAGAACAAACTCTAAATTATAATGACCTCAGTGACCAATACATCCTGTTTCCTGTGGCTGCTTCACAATAAAAGCCTGTCCCTGTCTGTGTGTCCAGTGTTTTAATGTGAAGCAGCAGCAGTAGGACATGATGTGTTAGCATTAGCAGTAACTTAATCCAGCTCTGATACGACTGCAGGAGAGCGAACAGTAAACAGTGAGGCTGATATTAAACAGATCACATTACAAACTGTAACACTGGATTACTCACTGCATCGTTTCCTGTCAATCCCTCGTGTAGGAGAAGGCAAACGAGCAGGGGAAAGGCGGACTCCGCCACTGAAAATGAAAATGACTATACAGAGCGTTAATTAGAGAATGTAAATACATTTAATGGCTGTTGCTGAAATTGCCGAAATTAGACAGTTTCACCATTTTAGGACCAGTTGTTTGGTCACACACACACACACACACACACACACAGACATACAGACTTCAGCCTGATTGGCAGCCGATACAGAAACAGCAGGCGTGATGTCAGAGCTTTATCACTTCTGATTGGCTGAGCTGACCACAGCAGGTACGTCTCAGGTCTGGTCTGAAAATATAAAACTGAAAATACAGTTTACTGTTTGGTGGTCAATGAACTAACAGAGTGGATTTAATCTAATGAGACATGGTTTCATTTGGAATGAAAAAGTATTTTAATCGTTTGATTTAACCCTTCTGTTCTTCCTGCTGTTAGTGTAAAGATAATAATTGCAAAATCTTTAAAAGCTTTTTTCTTTTCTTCTGATCTCATTAGAAGCCGATTTGTAGGAAAGTAACAGAGTGGCGACCCGTCCCTTAGACACAATCTCAGCTTGATGAAGACAACAAAATACTGAAATGATAAAGTATAATTTTTAAACAAAATAAAGACATATATTATGTTTTATATGTTACGTGGTCCATTTGTTCATTCACAAACGGATACATCAGGATCAGTTCGTTATCCTACAGAGATTTTATAAAACCAAATCCAAATGAATGCAGCAGGAATATTAATCCAGAAACATCAGATATAATTAAATGATAAAGGAGTAAAATAATAAAGGAGGTCGACTCTCCATCCTGCTGCTTCCTGCGTCAGCCAAGCAGAAGTCCTGAGAGACAGACATCGCATCACATCTGATGATCCTTTGCTGAGACACAAGAGTTGAAATGAGATTTATGGACACATTCAACTTTCAGCTTCATCAGGTCTGATGAAGATTAAAACAAGAAGATGAAGACAAGATGTCTCTTCATGTTCAGCTTCATTGTCATTATACAACACAGGATTACACAATGAAACTCTGATAGAACAATATTTACTCTGAGATGTGGTGGAGTAGAAGGAGAAAGTGGCAGAAAATTAAATTACAGTACAAGTACTTCAAACTTGTACTGGAGCACAGTAGTGTATGAAGCAAACTGACCACATTTGTCTCCTGACTGAGTGATGAAAAGGACAGCAGAGGCTTGTGCATCCAGCTGATTGCATATTTAGGTCAAAAGCTGATAAAAGACTCACAGAAAGAGGTTGAACAAAGATTATCTGCACGCTGGATTAGAGCTTCTTGTCATTACTTCACTAAATTCAATGAAACATTTTGACCTGAAAGGACCCCCTGTTGTTTTTTCATGTTGAAGCAGAAACTGAAGGACAAACTTGTTCAGAGTCTTTCTTGGTAGTTTGTCTGGTTTCAGGTACAGGTGAGACATGAGGTCTGATCCAGGATGTCCAGTTTGAGGAGCAGATGCATGAGTTTGAAGTTTGAAGCCCCGGGTTTTCTCCACATCACTTGAACTAAATATTGCCTTTAATAACATGATTGTCAGTGTATAAAGAAAATAATGAAAAATGCCGTCATTTTTCCCTGAGGTCAAATTTAACACATTCAGTCAGTTAATCAACTAATCAGTCAATCAACTCGAGAAGTACTTGTACTCCACTTCCTCCTCCTCCTGCTCATCTCACAGGAAATATTCTACTTTTTACTTCTCTCTCTAAATTATGTTCCTGATGAAACTCCAACAGTTTGTCCAGCTGACAGCATCAGTCATTAATCAGTGAGTGGACTGACAGAACATGAAGCTGAACTCTTGTGATGATGGTTGGACTCATTTTTCCTGTAAAATCATTTCCTGGCTGCAGCTTCTCAGATGTGAAGATTTGCTGCTTTTCCCTGAATGATGAGGAATAATAATCTAATGATCGGAATCAGAATTGGGTTTATTGCCAAGTAGGTTTTCACATACAAGGAATTTTCTGTGGTGTATTGGTGCGTAACAAGTACAGACAAGTACAGACAAGACAAGTAGTGCAAGGTGCAAGCGTATGCATAAGTGTCGTATTTTAAAGTACTATAGTGCTAGTGCTAAGTAAGTATGATTTACAGTACAGAATATGAAAAGAAAATTACTAAATATGTGCTATGTGTCTTTTGTAGATGATAATGAATAATGGATAAAACTAAAACTGCGAGGAATGTGCAAAATATTGAGTGATGATAGAATATATAATAGTACAACAGGCACAGGGGACATTTTACTGTGGAAATACTTTAACTACATTTTACTGATTATACTCACAGACTTTTACTGAGGAACAGTTTCACTGCAGGACTTTTACTGTAACACAGTATTTACAGTGTGTATCAGTACTTTTCCTGCAGTAAAGGACCTGAAGAAGAAGAAAGACCTGCACGGCTACACACTCAGGCAGTTTAAAGTCTTTGTTATGGATGTTTAATAGTTCACAGCTGCTACTGAACGAACACACAGGTAAGGTTCAAGGTTCAGCTTTATTGTCCTTATACAACACAGGATTTCACATGAAACTCAGCTGAAGCTCCTCCACACCACACACAGAACATGTAGAAACTAATTGTCATGATCTGCCTTGGTTGGCATTATTTCTGTTCATTCCTTGTTTCCTGTTTTATTGTGTAGTTGCTTTCCTTGTCTCATGTCCAGCTGTGTCTTGTTCTTCTGATTACTTGTCTGTGTGCTTATATGTTCCCTTTGTTCTTGGTCTGGTTCTCGTCGTAGGTGGTTGGTCTTTGTCCATCACGGTTTTTCCTGACATTTTTTGCATTTGTACCAAGGATTGGATTTTGTATTTTGGGAGGTTTTTTTGTGAATACTTTTATTTAATAAATAATTTTGACTGCCCGTCCTTTATCTGCGTTTGGGTCTTTTCCCCGGATACCTGTGCTCCCACAGTGACACAAATGTTCGAATATTTTAAATTAGAACAGAATAAAATGTATGTGTATATATATGTACACATATACATACAAACATACACACAAAAGACACAGTATGTACAGTATCAGTGTAGAATGCAAGTTATATTGCAAAACCTAGTAGAAATGTAATGGTATGGTAAATAAACTGAATTAATATTAATTGTACTACTGATGTACATCTTTTTACCTGTTCCATGCACGTGTTTCAGGTTACCTGCAGATATCCGGCACATACTGAATGGTTGCAGGGCTGATGGAGTAGATCTGTGAAAAAGCTTGTACGTCTCTGTTGTGTAGACAAGGCAGCTTTATTTCTACATCACAAACAGACGATTCAGTTTCACATGAAACAAAGAAACAGGACAGAAAAGTGTCGACTGTTGTCGTCCGTAATTGCTTTCACATCAGTGTTACAGCTTTCTATTCAAAGTGAGGGACGACCTTCAAGTGTGTGTCCTCATTCCTGAACGCTGTGTGTGTGTGTGTGTGTGTGTGTGTGTGTGTGTGTGTGTGTTATTCTCCTATCTGCCAATCATTCAGTGTCCTACATTCCTCTCAGCTTCCATCAGTTTAACTGGTGATTAAATGGATGCTGGGTTTGTGTTGTTACTGTGTGTGTGTGTGTGTGTGTGTGTGTGTCTGTGTGTGTGTGTGTGTCTGTGGTTGCCGTTGACAACCACAGACACACACACTTGATTATGATTATTCTTACGTGGGTCGATGATGTGAGCAGCCGCTCAGACAAAATAAAATGTGTGTGTATATATGTACACATATACACATTTTGTGATCAGAATTTATTATTTTTTACTTCAGTATTTGTTGGAATTTAAAGCCTTCTTTGTTTTTCAGTTTTAGTGTCCCACGAGTGTTTGACACCATTACAGGAAAACAGTTTGTGTTTTTGAACGATCGTCTTCCACAGTTTGTGCATAAAAGATTGATTTTAAAGGCTTAAGAGCTTTGCATGAAGATGTTTGTACATCACACTGAATTATTGTTACTATTACTGTGGACACCTTGTAACTCCTCATCAACGGGGTAAATAAAGCTTCACCTGCCAGGAGGTTTAATTAATACTGGGCCTGTTATGGCCGATTATTATCTATCATAATGACTTTAACACTCAAATAATCGTAATCTCAACCACAGTTGATGTCATTCTCTAAATACAACTCAGGACGCTGAATCATCTGATGTGTTTGGATCAGTGATCTGACTTTATTCACTAATAACTCACATTTCTTCTAGTGTCTATTTTCAAAAACATAACTGATGACAGTTAAAATATGTATATATATATTTCACAATGTACAAACTATCAGGTTAACCAGTAAAATATTTCTCTGTAGCGACACCGTGTGGTGACCAGAAGAAACTACAACAACTTGGCCCCATCCTGAGTCCTACTGAAGGTCCTTATCACGTTTATAAGATTAAATTATTGATCTGATGAGATGAAAGTTTAAATGGAGAATGTGAGTCCTGAAAGGGACGTGGGATCAGCTGGAGAGGAGAGGTCTCACTCTGCTGGTTGTACAGTGGTGTTACAGAGTGGAGCGTCTTCCTCACTCGCCTCTTTTCCACCAACATGGAAATGGGGTTTGTTTCGGTTTTTGAACCTAATTTTGAACCTTTTGGAGCATTTTGACGAAAAATAAATTGGTCGGGAACCTGAAAACTGGCAGGTTTTCCTTCACCTGAAGTGTGAACTGTGATGACATCAGTGGGCGTGTCATCGTCATCAATGGCGATCCGCCATCTTTGTGCTACTGTTTACCTCTGTTGTGCAGCGCCCTCCTTTGATGATGTGTCCTTCAATACAAGGCACAGTGGTCGATGCTCATACCTTTGTGCTTTGAAATAAGATTTTGAATGCAGGACTTTCACTTGTAACCGAGTATCTTTACTCTGTGTTATTATTCATTTTACTGGAATAACAGATCTGAGTTCTTCTTTAACCAGTGCACTTAACAGATCATCAATTATGAATAGGAATTCACAGTTACTTCCTACGTTAACTGATAAGCCACCAAATTAGATGGATTCCAGTTACTGAGAAAAACCTCTCAGACCCATGCATCTGATTATCCTCTCCGGAGGATATTAAGCAGTGCATTATAAAATAATAATAAGCTTATGTTCATCCCGCAGCTTGTAAATGTGACATGAAAACCATTTTGCAAAATTGCACGTTTGCATCTGACGAACAGTTTGAATATAAAGTATTTTTGTAGTATGTTAACAGTCCTGTACATTAGTAGTACCTATTGGTGGCATATCAGTGAATGAAGTCACTGTGAATGAACATTCATTAATCAATGATCAATCTTATTAGAAAATGTTACTGTGCAACAGAAACCTTTGGCCGTTATCTTCACACCCCTTCCTCCCGGACGTGATACAAAGCTGTTCTTCATCAAACCAAACACATGTTCACGTTTTTGTGTTTGAGGTGTGAAACTTCTCCTGCAGAGAAACATCTGCTGCTCTCTGCAAATCAGTGCTCAACATGTGTCGTCCTTCAAGAAATCTCAAACATTCAGTCCCGCCGCCTTCTGACGTCATCGAGGAACCATTCAGGCCAAATGTGTACTCTGTAAGATCCTCATATGTCTGTGAGGACCACGTAGCTCTAACAGGTCCACAGAAAAACTGTTCTCAGCTTTGTGATGATGGGTTTGAAACAGTTTATTTGGCTGAAGGAGGAGAATACGTGTGGAGATGGATGTAAAGTAACTACAGTTTAAGACAAATGTAGAGGAGTAAAAGTCTTTACCTCTGAGATGTGGTGGGGGAGAAGGAGAAAGTAAAGTAAAGTACTTTATTAATTTTAAATGGTGCTGGGTTTTATTAATTGGTGATGCTGACCCTGCTTGGAAATACATTTCTGACAGTTTCAGATGTTTTAGGACCAAACGTGCTCATATTCGCCAGTTCGGGGTGAAGGCACCTGGTTCACTTCTGAGCTGGCAGGACTCAGCTCTGGACCGACGCGAGGACGTCTGACTCTGAGGCTGACTGGCTGCATTTCCGTCAACTACGTAATCACTGCACTGCTTCCATTAAAAAAGCCAAAAGCCATTATTATTTATCACAGACCACCGTCTAAATGACCCTGGGAGATTATAGCAAACCATAAAACCTCTCTCTGCCAAGCCGTGCTCCTCAGATCAGCCTCCTGGTGTTGTTGTTGACTCCATCTCTGTGTGAAATACATCTGAGATGCCTAATTGTTTCAACAAAGATTTTATAGTCTCTACCCCCCCCCCCCCCCCCCCCAAAAAAAAAAAAAAAAAAAATTCCTCCTCCTGCTTGGCATGATTCCCGGGGGATTTGAAACTAATTTGAAGAAATCTGGAGAGCGCCCGTGGGGGTTTGCTGTTGTACAATTTTTTTTTTTTAAATCTGACGAGCACTTTTACACTAATCACTTCTATGTTTGGTGTCGTAGTTCGTCTCAGTGTTGAATGTCCGGTCAGTCTGTAACTGTGTTGTCTTGTGAATGAGACCCCATGTCTCCATGAGATTACCTGTCTAAATAAAGGTTTGCAGTACTTCCACTGCTGCTTCGGGGCTGAACAACAGGTCTGAGCTCTGGGGGTCAAAGAGAAGCTCAGTCACTCCTCTTTACTTTGGTAGATTTTCTACAGGCTTTCAACTCGATCTCTGTTGTCCATTAGAGTGAGAACAAGCTAAGATTCTCAGAAAGTTCACACAAACACACACACACACACACACACACACACACACACACCTTCACACACACACACACACACACACACACACACACACACACACACACACACACATGCAGTGATGGTCTGTTCATCAGTGAGAGGGTTTGTCCTCGACTCATCATTTCCTCTGATGTGAATTAAGTCAAAGCAGCAGCAGGTCAGCAGATAATCAACGTAATGACTTTTCCTGACAGCCGACCTACAGACCCACAGACACAATGTGTGTGTGGTTCTCTCCCTTATAAACATGTGTACCTGTGTCGATGTGTTCTTCCCCCTCTGACCGGCTCCGTGGATCTCTGCAGGCAGGCAGCAGACTCTGGATCAGTTGTTGGATTGGTGTCCAGCCTGAACTGCCCGGGGTTCCTGCAGGTTTCGGAGAGTGAAAGTGTTTCCTCGGTGGATCAGGACGTCTGAAGACAAAAGTCAGGTGCTGAATTACCCATCAGCCCACAGAGCGTCACCAGAGTTTGTTGGCAGCTTGTTTCTCGTCCCGGCTTCGTTGGACCTGATTGTGTCTCTGGTCCCGGTCCTGGATTTTCACTGTCGTCTTCTCGAGGCTCGTTCAGGTACAGAGTCCTTCTCTAACTCGTGTGATATGAGATGTGTTTCATCATCAGCTAAAGAATGAATTTTATTGGGTAGAAAACGTATTACACCTAAAACAACAGTTCGTTATAGGGCCAGATGTTTTTACGTGAACGTCATCAGATAAAATTTGATAAAACATAAAAGATTCTGTCCTGAAAACATGAGCTGTTTGATCAGAAAGTGTCTTGAAATGGATCCTAAAGAACAAATTTAGTTATGGATCCATCTGAATTGTTGAGTATTGATGTTGGTATTCAAACATCCCACTAAAGACCAAACATTTCACTCACACACACTCACACACACACACACACACACACCTTCACACACACACACTCACACACACACACACACACCTTCACTCACACACACTCACACACTCACACACACTCACACACACACACACACTCACACACACACCTTCACACACACACACTCACACACATCTTCACTCACACACACTCACACACACACATACACACACACACACACACACACCTTCACACACACACACTCACACACCTTCACTCACACACACACACACACACACACCTTCACACACACACACTCACACACACACACACACACACCTTCACACACACACACTCACACACACACACACACACCTTCACACACACACACTTGACGTCCAGTCCAAATTTCAGCCTCTGAGGGTGAAAACTGTCAAACTGTGGGTGAAATTCTTGTGGACCGCCAAGCGACAGAGGGCTGTGCCTACATTACCCACAGTGCACCTGTCCCTGTGCCAGTGCTGTGGTAGATTGTGGTGTGTTATTGTAGCAGCAGCTGCTGTCCTGTGAGGACGTTGATCAGAGCTGCAGAGCGTCCTGCAGATGTGTGGCTGATGTTCCTGCCTGTCCTCTGGCTCCTGCTGTGTTGTTTGTGGGGGGTTTCTCACAGCAGCAGGTGTCACTAATAACAGTGTTAACATGTTGTTACCTGATCCGTTAACCCCCCGGCTGCCACGCTCTCTCCCTCTCCAGGTGCTCCAGCTTCCTCCAAATCCTTAAAAATGGATGGATGTTCTGTTCAGGTGTCCCAGTGTGACATGAGTACAACAGTGACCCTCAAACTGAAGAGAAATGTATTGATTTATCTTCAGTTTGGTGACATGTTGCATCTGAGATATTAATATCTGGACCTTGGGAACTACATGTGTACTGTGTTATTATAAGATTTGCCCTATTCAGAGCTTTTACTGGAGTAATAATACCACAGTGTACAAACACTCTGTTACAAGTTAAAGTCCTGCATTCAACATTTTTACTCTCAGCATCAAAATATACTTAAAGAATCAGAAGTAAAACTGCTCATTATGCAGGAAAATATATGTGATATTAGATTATAATTATTGATGCATTAATGTGTACGTTATATACTGCTGAGCATCTTAAACTGTAATAAAACACGATCATTTATTACTTTGTATTAATGAGCAGAATCTGCAGGGTAACTAAAGTCCCACCTGCTGCACATCTCACCTGTCAGTCTGTCCTCCTGCAGAGCGCCTGAGGAGCGAGGAGGAGGAGGAGGAGGAGGAGGAGGAGGAGGAAGAGGAGGAGGAGGAGGAGGAGGAGGAAGAGGAAGAGGAAGAGGAGGAGGAAGAGGAGGAAGAGGAAGAGGAGAGGAGGAGGAGGAGAGGAGGAGGAGGAGGAGGAAGAGGAAGAGGAGAGGAGGAGGAGGAGAGGAGGAGGAGGAGGATGAGCGGCGGGCACAGCGCGCGGCAGAGCATCGCCTCGTGCAGCGGTCCGAACTGCACGGAGCCTCTCGCGCTGTCCGCAGCCTCCGCGTGGAGCCGCAGCGGCTCTCCGGTGGACGCGTCCCGGCTCCTGCAGCTCCTGCTCCCCGCCTCGGCCGCCCCGACGGTCAGTAACTTTTCCGTTTATTCTGTGCTGAGCTCCAGAGGTCTGGAAACGGCTCACTTTAGATTCTAGTTGATTTAATGTTTATATGCAAGAATTGAAATGAAGAGCGCAGTATGATCTTTACACTGAGAGACGTTTCTTTAACTACAAACAATTCACCAAGCACAGGATTTAAATTATAACAACTGAATGAACGTGGTTTGGTTTTTCTGTGATGGCAGCAGCCTTTAATAATCCCAGTTACGGTCTTTTATAAAAAGGCTTCTATGATAATTTAAATAACGCCGAATTGAGAAATCAGCCATATTGATTGGAAAACAGTCTGATTTTATATGTTGTAAAGGGTACCTACTAATGCCAGTAAGCAAATAAGTATTTAATACACCTTTTTTCCCACTGAGTCCGGTGCGCTCTCCACCACAGTATTTTCTCAGATGTTCAAAATTCAGCTTCTTATCAGTTTCGCCACCGGGCCGAGATACACATCAGATAATATATAATCCTGCCACATGTTAGTATCGACAATATCATGAGGTCAGAAGCTATAGGCTGCCTATTGATCAGATGGAGCCAAACTTCAATGATCCTGATTCACTTTGGCAACAGAGTTAAAGCAAAACATCACACTGAAAACACCACAGATAATATTAATAAACTGAGAGTTTTCATTTCAGATTCATTCTTTAAATATGTTTATATGTTTTCATTTCAGCCTAGGATGGTGTTTTATAAAGAAAACATAATTAAATATACACCAAGGTTGTATTGCTTAATGAACTATAGTTTACAGGCCATTACAAGCCTTTTATTGGTTAGTCTTATAAATACTGTGTGTGCTCAAATCCTTCAGAATGATATGTTTTAGTAGATGAGACTTAGAGAAGATGGAGGGAAACAGAAGGAGGCAGAGAGCTGCAGACGATGTGTTGACAGCACAGTGTGTCTCTGGGACGTTTCAGCATTAATGCAACTTTTCTCCCCCGAGGGCTTCGTTCGGTTCGTCAGACAAACTGCACTGCTGTCTGCAGAAACACACGTAAACACGACTTTACACTCAGCCGCACCGCAAAGGAATAAACTCAAACTGTGTCAAACTCAAACATCAGTCTGGTTTACACACACACACACACAGGGATGCATGAGTGAGTGTAGAAATGTTCCTGTGTTATCGCTCTGCTTCCCCGACACCTCGGAGCTGCACAGACGTCACGCTCCACACCTGAAAGGTCGACTTTATATTCTCCTCCTGTGGTGAGGCTGCCCGCAGGATGTTCAGCTGATCGGCGGAGGACTGATAACGCAGCCGTCCGCACATTTCCTGCCTTCCCGAGGATCGTGTTGTGTGTCTGGTATTGATTGTATATTTGCCAGCTGCTGCGTGTTGTTGAACAAACACATATTGACGTCTGCGTTCAGGACGTCCATCCATGCATCTGCAAATGTTGTATTGATCCATCACTGGTGCATGAGTTGTTTCATAAAGCTGCTGTAGCTGCCAGCTCGCTCTCACGCCAACTTTCCACCGACTGTTTGGGCCACTCAGCTTTTAAAATGGCAGACACAGAAACCGCTGTCAGCCTGATGTTATGCAGCTATTTTGAGACTGGTGGAAAGCGTGTGATGCAGGGCCGGAGCCAGGCAGTGGGGTTGTATCCTAAGCAGGATTTAGGGTTGAGCGATCGTTTCTGTTTTCACATCGTCCAACAGTAGTTTCACCAGACAGGCGATCCGATCGCCGGGGGCAGGGTTTCCGTTCAGGCTACGTTTCCTGGAATATTTCAATGTCCCGGACAAATGGGAGAAACTCCAGTCAAATAGTATCTGTGTTTACTGAGCTTAAAACAATTGATAATAGTATGTGCATAACTCCATTTTAAAAACAAATAAATATCACGGAAGCTTATGTTCATCAGGGCAACGCGTAAACACAGAACGTCCTCCAGCGTCGGCTTCTCTGAACACGTCGCGTATGCCGACAGTTGGTGGAGCGGATGTGAATCTTTTCACCGGCTACACCTGCAGCGCACGGACGGCGTCACAGGCGAAACAAGACGGCGAGCTTTGTTTTGTGGTGGTTTCTTCAGTGTTTGTTCCCAGCACAGAGCAGTTAAATTAAACACCGACAGGGTGATCGAGACCCCGAAGTGGAAGCCATGTTTGATATAAAGCAGCTGATATACAGCCCGAGTCATCAAGTCATTTCTGTAGACATTATTAACAAGAAGAACCGGAAGTAAAACCATCAGAAGAAGCTGATGAGATTTCTCCAAAAAGCAACCGAATAATCCAAGAAACAAACAGAAGACGCAGTCTGTGAAATAGTTTCAAACCGCGGCTTCGACAGTCAGGAGGACGTGCTGGTTTCTTTGGAAACCGTTGCTCTTTGACTCCTCAGTGAAATAACACGTTTTCAGATAAACTGTAAAAACACTTTTTATCTCTAATGAAACATCAGCTAACAGCCAACACCGCAGCATGTGAGGCTGTTTTCACACGTTTTTAACGCAGTCGGTTACTGTGACTACGAGTAATGCGAGTGGAAAAAACCCTCTGGGAAAGGCTGTTATCCTTCATAACACACTGTCGGCATATAAAGACACTTATCGAGTTTAAAAATGACAGCGCATCAATCTACTTACCGTGAAGTCTGCGTGCACAAGTGCTGCACGAATACACAAACTGCTACAGCCTTAATTATTTTGTATTTTTAATGAATACAGTCTTACTTTTAGTCAGTCAGCAGTGTCTTTGTGTCCCACTGTATCTGAATGCAACACAAGACCAATCAGCACCCGCTCACAACGTTCTGATCACAGTTAATTCAAACCATCTCCTCATGAAACAGAACAAATTAGTGATCTTAGTGTGAAACTGTGTAGTTACATAACACAGCAGTTAGTGTTGACTTCACACTGTGTGTGTGTGTGCGTGTGTGTGTGAGACTGTATTTAAACGAGGCTGCAGGGGCTGATGGACGTGAACACGTGACGTGTATGTCAGCTGTTTCCTGTAAACACCAGTGAAAGAAATGTAGGTTGATGTGACACTTTAATGTCAGCGTGAAAGCGTCAATGACATTTCAGAGCTGCCTTCACTTCTTCTACTCAACATATTGACAGAGGGTGACTCACATTATGAGAATGACGTATTTCCTGAAGAACTTTAAGAAGTCACAGACTAACTTGTCCTCACCTGCAGGGTAGTTCAGTGCAGTTTGGTGCTGGAGGTTTCAGTTCTCTGGCTTTTCTTTCATTTTTGGCCTTTTAATGTAAAAATATTGGATACTTTCACCTCCTCAGGCCTCTAATGAAACAAAGGTCACGACCTATCACGAAGGCTCACGTCGACACTTCCTAGTCTTAAAGCACAAAAAGATTTGGGACCGCTGCTCTGATCGTGTCTATCCATGCAGATCGTTGTCAGATTCTGTCTTTGAGAGTTTTTTTGCCTCTGACCCGACATGGTGGTGAATAAAATGAAGGTGAAATCCATCTGTTCCTTATTGTGTCGGAGGTCACAGACTTCTTCTTCTGTGTGTGAACCTGAGCTGTGGTGCTGATCCAGCAGCAGGTTTTTAAACCCGTTCAGTATTTCAGCTCCCTGTCATAACGCGTGACACAGCCGGTCCTGCAGGCAGCCGTCTGGCCTCACGTCACGCAGTCGTCCAGGGTTTTGGTTCATGCTTTTATTTTGCATGGAAACGACTTGGAAAGGCCTTTGGTGACGTTACACGGCTGATAACACTTGATGTGAGTTTCCCAAATGTAACGTGACAGAGTATTTCAGTTGTTTCTACAGTTCACATGTGACCCGAGTCATAGGATCACTGACGGGGAGCAGAGGATTCAAGTTTGATCCCAGATACATTTTATTGGCATTACTGTAAGTACTAATACTTAATTCAATACAGAACGTTGACCTAAACTGAGACAGAAGTCAACGTACACCGATGAAGAGAAGAGAACTAACTTATAAGACTGAAGGACGGATAGTGAGAGAAGAAGACGAGGAAAAGCATTGAGCGAGGTAGAAAGGGAGCAGAATGGGACTAATGTCGGGTCAGACCATACCATCTTCTGAAGAATGGAAACAAACATGGCGTCCACAGCGGCGTGTGCGATATATTCGCTGTATGAGCCTAAAAAAGCAAAAAATAAATGGAGGCCGTGGCCAGAGCAGGAAGAGACCTCACATCCTCACGTCCACCTGTAAAACCAGCCACCGACGCCCGTTGGGTCGTGCTGTCCTCGTGTAGTCTGAGCCCGACAGAAAGACCTTCTTCTTGTTCAGGCGTCGAGGCTCAAAGTTCATTCTTAACTTTGGAAACAGGCTGTTCTGGTCCTTTTGATCATGTCACATGGTCTTCATCTGTATTCATGTTTTGCTTGTGTGTTTCTTCATTCTTCAACCACCTGACAAATTGATGGTGATCATGGCATCAACCCTGCTTTTAAACTGGATAAAAGGCCGTGATTGCCACAGCTGCTAACATAATGCATGATAATGTATTCTTTCTAATGCCAACCCACATCCAGGGAGCATATCTGGCAACGGAAATACCAAAAGTGCACCGGTGTGCCCTCAGTGCTCTGTGCACGGCTTCCTGCCGCTTGATTCACAAGTGCAGGGGGGGTGACCAACAGGAAAGACAGGATGATTGAACTGTATTTACAGACGGAGAGGTGCTGTGTGCAGAGCATAAGATAAGATGATAAAAACTGGTTCCCTGAACACGATCTTACTGTTTCTCTGTTGTTGTGTCTAAGAAGCTTCGTTTCTAGTGAAAGTTAAAGACACATTTCTTTATCCTGCTGCGGGACAGTGGATAGTTTTCCTACACGTCCGAAGTAAAACCAGCATCAGTCTGAACCTGGAGGAGGTTTACACTGAACTGGAGCTGAACCTGAACTGTGGACAGAAGCTGACAGAGTCCCGGGAACACAAAATAACTTCCTGTTATCAAAACTGATAACTGAAGAGATGGCGGCTGTGTGTGTGTGTGTGTGTGTGTGTGTGTGTGTGTGTGTGTGTGTGCATACTTTGCATACCTGTATGTATACAGATTGGAATGCACCCCTACCTGCCTGTGTGTGTGTGTGTGTGTGTGTGTGTGTGTGCCAGTTTCCCATCAGCCATCAGTGCTGAAATTTAACGAGCACTCAGCGTCCCGATGCTCCTGAACGAGACTCTGAGCTGTAGCTGAACTGAACAATCTGACCGAGCTGCTACGTGACGGTTAGCTGCGAGAGCTTGATTTGCTCTTCAGTAACTGAAACGCTGTTCAGTGGAGAACAAACTGCCAGGTGGAGCTCGCCAGCAGGTCACCAGGCTTCCTGCCCCATATAGTTCTGCTTTAGAGCCACAGCAGCCAGGTCTCCATCCAAATGTATCACACATTTATACCAAATTTTGAGAAAAACTGCAAAATAAAATGTGAATGAACGCTTGTTTCCACCCAGTACCGTTATGAGATTATTGTGAGTTGGTTCATTGGGATAAACAGCCGGTGGAGCCGATTCTGTAGTCAGAAAACCATCAACAAGATGACGTAGTTAAAGGAGCTCTAGTCGAATGGAAAACCACGTGGAAAACATGATGAAGGTTACAGCCTCCTCATCGCTGCACACAGATCTAATATTTTCAGCTCTTCAGTGGACGTTTAAGTCACATGTTTCATTATTTATTCACTAAATCATATTTTGTTTTTATCGATACAACAACTTTTCCACCTCTGCCAGCAGTAAGAGTTTCTGGTGTGTTTTATGTGAACACACCTGCTGGCTGAAAGAGGTGAAAGTGACCTCTAGTGGTTGTGTGAATTATGACTGTTGTCATCAGAGAGGTGGAGGTGATTTGGACTTTGTTTGTACAGATCATGTTCAGTTCATGTTCTGGTCTTTTTACCGTAATCCCGATCGTTTGCTGACCTCATTCAGAAAGCAGGGACGTGAATCCTTTCAGTATCCGTGATTCGTAACTGACAAACTGATGCTGCTGCCAGGAACGGCTCATAAGAGTCATTTTGAAAAGAAATGACAACATGCTTTGTCATTTAGTTTGGAGGCTGAAAGAGATGAATGGTGCTCAGGAAATCATCTTTGAACAAAAGAAAACCTATATAAGGTAAAGGCAATGAAAAGGAATGAAAAACAGGGATAAAAAGCTCAAATGATAGCAGGAAATATGTGCAGCTAATATATATCACACACTCACACACACACTCACACACACGGGAGGGATTTGAGGCCATAATGAGATATATGAAACAGAGGTAAACTCTGTGTCATATGTGTTATATATCTATATATAATTCCCTGAGGTGAAGCTGAGGTCTGGATTTATAGAGTCAAAGGATCCGCGATTTAACTCTTTTTAGACCAAAACTCCTTTTTCTCAAACGGGATTACTGACTTACTGCAGCGGGACCAGACTGCAACACTTTATTTATAAATTTAAGCTGAGGAAAGTACATTTACTCAAGTACTGTTACAACTACTACTTTACTTACTCATACTTCTGCTCCACTACATTTCAGAGCTTTTATCTGGCAGCTGGAGTTACTGTTGATATTAAGATAATACATTTAAACGTTAAAAAAGGAACATGCTGCTACTGCTGATACTTTAACTACATGAAGCTGAGAATACTTCTGTATTTTACTGCTGATACTTTAACTACATGAAGCTGAGAGTACTTGTATTAATACTGTGATAATAAGGTTTTGTAACACTTCTTGTCAGTTCATTGACATCAGGACTTTGTGTTCCTGTTGGTTTAGTTACACAAAATCAACACAAATCCAATTATTCTCCGTATTTTGTATTTAATCTTTTGTCAGTGTCATGTTTTACTGCAGTTTTGGAAACAGACTGTTTTTGTAACCATCCATGCTGATACGTTTAAGAACACATTGACATCCAAAACTTGAGCCCTCGCTGCATTTTGATTTGGAGCTCGTTCATCAGAAAATCAAACTGAGACGACAAACAACAAGGAAACACGGAGTTTCAACATATCATGTAACTGTTGAAAACCAGACTGTACTAACCTTTATTAAACATGTTTGCACTTTTAAATGTTGAATAATGAGGCAGAAAATGTGTCGTCCTGCCTTGGCTGAGGCCAGAGCTATGCTTTGTTTGGTCCTAAGACAACGTGGGAACAAGTCAGAGCTAAACTTTTAAACCCCTCTTCACACCGGTAATCTGTAAATAATCCCCTTCTGGCCCTAAACTTGTATCTTTCAAACACCAAAGGATCTGGTGTCATAAAAGCTCGTGTAATTAGAAAAGAGTTGTGATCTGTTGACTCTTCTCTGAGGAGTGAAGTTCACAGAGGGGTCGGGTTCAAAAGGCCTGCTCGTAATCCAGCTAACTGTAAACCGCTGTTGTTGCAGGTTTGATCTTCAGGGAAGAGAAACTTTAAGTCACAGCAGTGTTCACATCAGCTGGTGGTGATGCTGGATCTCTTTCCACCAGCTCGACATCAGAAATGTTTCTGTGTCCTAAAAACAGTAAATGTCTTGTTTCTCATGTAAGTCTGTGGATGTTGGCATCCAGCTCAAAGCACAGCTGAGCCTGAGATAAAGTCCAGCTTAGATCGCACAGCACCGAGCAAAGTTTTATACGTAGAGCTGAGCTGACGAGCCGAGTCTGAAACGTATCAGTACGATGTCCTCCTGTCTCCTGACAGTGAAGCCGATGCTGAAGAGCCTTCAACCTGCGTTCTCTCTAACGGCCAGCAGGGGGCGACTCCACTGGCTGCTAACAGAAGTCAGATTGTATAGAAGTCAATGAGAAAATGAGCCGACCTCTCACCTGATTTATTACCTCAGGAAACATTTTCCTAATGAGTTTATGGTCTCAGTCGCTGGTTTCAAGTCTTCTTCAGTCCAGCAGGATGTTCATTTAGTAAATTATGGTCCCGTTCAGAGGAAAATAGATGATAAAGCAGCGTTATGCTTTCCTGTGTCAAAGTTCACCAAAGCTTTGTTCTATTTACAGAATCCTCTCATTGCAGCGATTCTATTTAAACAAACTGATTTCACCACAAAATGTTGCTATCATGAACACTGGTGTGACCGCGGCCACATCCAGGTCAAACTTGACTTTTTCAGTAAATAATTCAGTCATCGAAGTGTCATTTTGTTCATTGAGCCTGACGTCGTGCTCATGTTGGCACAGTCGACACAGAAGCTGTGGTCGAGGTTATGAAGTCTGTGACTCAGCCACACTCGAAGACATTTTTGTGTCTCTGGCACATGAAAATTATTCTGAATCCATCCTACAAAGCTGTGATTGGCTCCGATGCTTCAGACCTTCATGTATCGCAGAGAAAACAAGAGATGCAGGTTACAAGTCAGAGAACCAAGAGATGAGGACACAGAACATCCCTCCAACTGCGTAGTTTCCTGCTGTGTAATAAGTGTTGCAGCACGACTCCAGACTTGTAATCTTGTTTGACTAGTAGAATAGATGGAGTAAATTAAAAGTATTTATATGGCTCAGCAGCTTCAGACTGCGGAGATCCACATCGTCCACCTGAAGCAGAAGCCATGTGTTAATAAAGTGCAGCTCGGTCTCTGCAGGAGAACTGTCAGGTCGCTGCAAACACAACTCCTGATCTCTGGAGGAGGCCGGCGGTGTCAGTGTGAGCAGTTGTTCCACTCCACTCAGTGTTGGAGAAGTTATTGATCTGTGTGAGGATCAAACACTGACCTGAATCAGTTCTGTAACGCCTGTTGTGTAAGAGACACACACACACACGCGCGCTTCATGTGGATGGTGGTCATGTGATGCAGCGGCTCAGTCAGCTGTGGCGTGGGAAGCTTTCAAGGCTGACTGATGAAAAGAGGACGCCGTCATTTCAGCCTTGTTATCTTAAAGTCACAGCTGCAGCTAATCACTCTTTTTTCCAGTTTTTACTGACTATTTTGTGATCTTTTGTGTTTGAAACAGCATCATCTTCAAACTGCATATTTTATGTGACCAGCAGTCAAAATGAAAAGATTTTCTAAACATCTCGTTGGCAGTTAAATTAGTTTTTCTGCGTAGATTAATTTATTGAGCAGCTTTCTTCTTTTTTTTTAATCAGTTTGGCAAAAGGACAAATATGCTTTTAGAAGGATTTCTGTGTATTTATTTCATTGGTCTTCCTCTGTGGAGTCTGGTGCTGTTTGAAACATTTACTGTGCCAGCTCCGTCTGAAGAGGATTTTCCTGAGCACGGACGACTAAAGATCATAGAAATAGTGACATGTAGGTTATTTAACTGTTGATGAAGACGATCAAACTGCAGAAACCTGGAAAGTCTTCAGACAAAAGGAACTAAAATAATACTGTTCCTATCAGCTCGATCCAGAGACCGAACCTGAGCCCTCAGACGGCAAACGTGTCCTCACTTTGGGGGTAAAACACACACACGTGATTGAAGCCACATCAAGCCTGTGATCTGAATTGTATCCACAGTTTGACTCCGTCTGATCCTGCCCTCGTTCGTCTGGTTGTTTGTGTGTGTTTGGATCCGGACTCTGCAGGTGTGTGTAAGCGCTGCCTGACAGATGGCCGGTGAGCGTGTGTTCTCTATGTTTGTGAGGACCTCTGACATCATAAACTCTCAGTGAGCGTGCTCCTGCGTCACACGGTGCAAACTCTGCGAGACAGAAACATATCGTGAGAATGACCACGTCAGGATGATGATGGAACCTGGAGTTACCTTATTCCTCCCATCATGCTCCTGTCGCCTCCGTCGGTTTGTCTCTAAACTGCCAACAAACAAACAGCCGTCATCATACTATGAGAGTTGATATGTTGACTGCAGGACAGGAGCGAGGTGTGTTTGAGGTGATGGATTTGGCGATGAAGAGTGGGCGGAGTCTGCTCATCATTTGGCAGTTATGGTAGCCGGCAGAAAAGCCGGATCTGCTGCTGAATTTCAGCGGTGAAAGCAGCCTTCACGTCACCACAACTACATGTTCGTTTTGTCAGCTGACGATTACGTGGTTTCTGCTGCTGGGTTTCTCATAGTAGTGTCCCCCCCCCCCCCGGGTCACTTCAGTGACAGTAGAGAGTCTCTGGACCCAGAGTTCAGAGCCTCCACCTGTAGGCACCACATGATGGAGAAGCATCAGACTTCACCAGCACCCCTCAGGTCACTAGACCTCTGCAGAGCTGTGATCCACATACTGGATGAACTAATCCTCCATTTGTTTGTGATAAAACAAGGACACACTGCTGTGGAGCCTCTAATAAACCTCCTCCGGTCCAGACTTCAGGCCCAGAGGCTCGACTTTGACAAATACAGCTTCACTTTGAGAAGACTTCATCATGGGGGGGGGGGGGCAAACACCATGAGGGGGCCTGAATGAGAAAAGGAACCTACAGAGGAGATAAGGGATGGTAACATGCACGAGCTGTGGACTTTAATTACATCCGGAGTGATTCAGACACGACTGTAATTACAGTGAGAGAATAATGTGGGTCAGCTGCATATAGAAAAGGTACGCGGTGTAATTGTGTTACATAATTAAAGTAGTAATGGATTCCTGCCTGCTGTAAGCCAGCGATGATCCAGTTTATATCCAGTTCGGGGAAGATCTTCTATTTGGTTCAAACGCTGGTGGTGAATAATGCTGCGTTCACGGCTCGTTGGCATGAGTGGGAAAAACGAGAAAATGTCCCGTTGTTACGACTGTGGAGGATTCACACATTACTCACAGGTAGTTATTGTTAGAACTGTAGAAGCACGAGATACAGTCAGATGTGTGATTTATAGTTCATTTCATCACGTTAAATAGTTCTGTCTGGTTGTCAGGTTAATTAGCTGCATCCAGGTGGTAGCCAGAGCCTGTTCCTCACAGTGTTGCCTCTGCCTCTCTGGTGTATTGGGAGCTGCTGGTTTCCAGCGCTCACTTGGCCTGTTGGGTGTAGTGATTAGTGCTGGGTTGTTATTTCCTTTGTCTGGTGTTTACAGTGTCTCTGATGAAAGCTGACAGTGGTGAGAGAAACGTGGTGGATTACTGGATCGAGGAGGTTTGGCAGCTTTAACGGGAGAGTTTTATAGATGAATTGAATAGATTCAATTATTATTTCTTCTTGTCAGTGGGGTCCAGCCGACTGTGTGACGCAGAGAGCAGCGATGAGTACGTATTAACTCATTAGTGATAAACAGAACAGAATATCTCCGTAATCAGACGTTAAAGTTGACTGAAAAATAGTTTTACGGTTTACAGAAGACAGAAGGTCTTTAATTCCTAACAGAAAGCCAGTTTGATTGGGAATTTGTCAAACTGAATATGAGTCTGATCTGGGCGCCATTTAAAGGGTTAATGGCAGGAGAGTCAGAGATGGTGGATGTGGAGAATTACCACCAACTTGGTCTTATCTGTATAAAAGTTTAAAATTAAGAAGCGGTTGTTGTAAAGCATCAAAGGCATTTTTTTTAATATTTGGCCTGTTTGCTTACATTCGTTTTTGTAAAATCGTTTCATTAGAACAAGAAGGTTGGGCTTCTTCTTCTGTGGTATTGTCGATGTCATTATCATTAACACTTTTTATTTCCCAAAGTAATGATTCATGTGAAAATGGATTAATCCTCCCGACCTCGCTGTAACTGTAGTCTACATGATGAATACACACACACACACACACACACACACCCTCCCCAGCCATGTTTCTACATATATGCGCTCATTAAATCATCACATGGGACTGTTGGATGGAAAACGTTCGTAACAAGAAAAGTGACCTTTCACAGATAATTAACATGTGAAGCTTCCAGCGCTCGTCAGTCTGTAATTAGCTCGTGTTAAGGTCCAGCTGTACGTACAGACACCTGCAGTTTCAAGAAGCTCACAGACATTTAAATTACTTCACTTCAGCAGCTCAGCGACAAAGTCTCAGGTTCATTTTGTGTCTTTTGAATATCATTTACTTGATAAAGATGCCAAATACTTTCACATAATTTAGAATTCGAGTAGCTTCAGTAACACTGAACAACACTGCAGGTTTGGTTTCAGAAGTGAGAAACTAAGAAAAATTAAAGTGTGTGGATGATGAACACTTTTCTATAAAATCATTGCTTGTCTAATAAACAAAAATAGAAATGCTGTGTGCATTGCTGTAATATTAATACAGTAACTCTGTATGCTGTGAGCATGAGGTGATAAAAGACATGAAACGTGCAGGTGAGATTCTCCGTCCAGTTTTCATGTTCACACTGTTCGGATCATCTGTGCGGCCGCGACGTGGAGCTCACACTGAACCTGTTTTTAACGGTTGACTACAAGCTGGAGAAAGTCTGTGAAACCCATCTGATCCTCCGACAGTCAGATCGTCGATTGTTCAGGTGATTCATCAGGTGTCGTGACCTCAAACTGCACGACAACCGACAGCCGATCTGACAGAAATTCACCCGAATCTAAAATGATTCAGACTCAGGTTGGATGACAGTATCACATTTTCTCTCCTCTGGAGGAAGTGAGTGTTCGGAGAGATTTAAGTGAGTAAATCAACCGATCACTGACGGCCCCTGACCAACAGTATTTCATGGACTGGAGGTCACGTGGTTGTCGGCCTGTCAGAGAGTCTTTAGGGACTCACCTGATGGACTGTATTGAACCATTTCATCCCAGCGACAGCCGACATGCATCCATCAGCATCATTCTGACGTCAGTGTTTCCTTTAGTGCTGAAACGTCCTTGAACTCGACCGTCGCCCGTCACCGCCCCTCCAAAAGACAGTAAACATCAATGAAGGTTGGCAGGGTCGGTCTTGTTCAACCTTTGTTAAAGGTGCGTTCAGGTGTCAGTCACCGTCACACACCTCCACCCCACCTGAGACACCAAAACAGTAATATTTCTATTTGATGGGATGATTTATCCATAAAAACAGGAGGTCTTGGTAAACATTATACAGCTTCAAAGAAGAACAACATGACACATGAAATGTTCGGTGCCGTTACAGAGTGGAGGTGTTTTCAGTTTCTTCTCATTCACAACAGCTTGAAAATGTGTTTTCTAGAGTTACTGGATTGTTATTGGAGATTTTGGATCATTTGTGGGACCTGAAGATGATGTCAGCAGGTCACTGACTGTACTGGCCGGACTGATCCAGACCGATCCAGTCCACCTCAGCCACGGTGGGCGACGCTGAAGTGCTGAATCCTTTGTGACAGGCGGCGTGCTGCCGACGTGCCAGTTCATCTGGTGACAGATTGTCTGACCTTGCAGCAAAAATCAAAATGAAAAAACAGTCGCTGCTGACGAGACGGAAAACATTTTGATAATGAAGGTTTGCAGACTGCAGGAACATTTTCATTTCTGTGTGTTTGTAACTCTCAGGATGTTTTATTCTACGTGGGATCTGAACCCAACTCCGGCAGTGTTGGTGTCTCGTCCCCCATTTCAGTAATCCTCCTGCAGTTTTTTGTCCTACTTTTCTCTCTGCAAAAGGAGACACTAGATTAAAATGTGGATTTATTTATTGGATGTACAAAGTATAGGCTGAAGTAATCCCACATCCCAGAGGAGGAGATGTTGAACTTGTTCCCATCAAGAAGCAGCTTCTGTCTTTTCATCAGAGTTCAGTTTGTCCAGCTGCAGTTCCTCTGATGTCCACTAGAGGATATCCAGGAAACTTATAGCTGATGCCATAATATTATAGATAGACGTCCTCCTGAGGGAAATCTCTGCCTCTGTAGCTGCTGAATGCTGCACTCGGTTCCCCAGTCTGTCTGCTGTTTGTCTTTTTACGACACTGTGAGAGACTTGAGAGTGAACCAGAACGGTGACGCTGTAGCCGGACAGATAAACAACGAGCTGAAACTCACGAAAACGATACCAGAGACACCTTTCACATTGTTATTTCATACATTATTATTATACAAACATTGATTATAGACACTTTAAAGAGCAAACAGCATCTCCTGTAGACCACATAAAGAAAGTCTGTGATGAATCTGTCGTAAACCTGGTGAAATTAGGGTTAAAATAACTGAAGGCTCCAAGAAATTCCACTGAATCGAAGTGACTTTTAGTCGCCATTAACAGTGACTTTCCTGCAGCTTCACAGCGTCAGATGGACGTGTGTCCTTGAGCAACATGTTTGTTTGTTTCCTGCTGCATCAACTCGGCTGTCACATCCCGTCTGACTCCGTCACTGTCGCCGCCTCCTTCGCCGGCCTGCTGACTGTCGCTCGCAGCTCCGAGCATCAACAACCTGACATACGTGTAAACTGAACCGGACTGGACGGGACTCCTCGTTTTATGGTTCACCGCAGGAGACGTGATGCATCAACATCAATCACCACTGGTTGCACTCAGACGCTCCCGGATACTGAGTGCTGATTGGCTGGCTCGACTTTAACCACACTGGGATGTTTTTTAACCAAACTGCAGTTTGGCTCTCGGTCATATTAAAGAGGCTGCTCCTCTGACTGACCTCCTTCTCTGATTAGCTGTCTGGTATTCCTACCCAGTAATTTATGGCGTTAACGTGGCAACAGGGAGACGGGACGAAGCGATCTGAGACCTGACGGAGGGGGAGGCTCGTAATTAGAACCAGTGATGTACAGGACTCGTGGAGATATTAGGCTTTCAAAACGAATGAAGTTGGTGATTAGTGTGGTCTGTGGATGTGACGGTTTCTCTCTCTATTGGATAATAACGTGATCGATATGAGGGACTTTTTAATCTCCTCTAATGCTTTCATGTCACATCAACAAACACCTTTAAACTACGACTCGTCACACATAGCAGCAGGATTTGTTTCCTTTGAAAGACACAAAAAATGAGAGAAATGAGTTCACTGACTTGAGTTTTAAACTGCTGGTTTACCTTCTCTGAGGCCAGAGAGGCCTGTGGAAATATGAGATCAATATATAATTAATGCATCAATCGGTGGGACCGAGCAGCACTCGTCTGACTCAGTGAGTTGTTTTAGGTGTGAGGTGATGAAATGCACCGAGGTTCATTGTTCTGGATTTTACACTTCTGGGAAGTTATCTCGATTACAAACATTTTACCACCAGGAAACTGTGATCTGGATGAATTCTAGCTGGATTTACATGTCATTTCCTGTTTTGTCCTCAGGTGGCGATGGCGTCCGAAGCCCCGCACCCTTTCCCCACAGTGGACGTGCCCGACCACGCCCACTACACCATCGGCTCCGTCATCCTCGCCATCGGCATCACCGGCATGATCGGCAACTTCCTGGTCATATACGCCTTCTGCAGGTAGGACGACTTCCTGCGCCCAAATATGGTCCTGCTCTTCCTCCGACCCTGTTAACAAAGAAAAGATCATTATAGACAAAATGATACAATGTGTCATTCATTTAAACCATGAATATGATCAAAAAGAAAGTCTTTATATAAATGAAAAGAACTTCATCCCATTAGCGTGGCAGCTCGTACTGATGCACCATGTTAGTATCAGATACTTTACTGATTTAATCAGTGATGCTTTACAGTCTACTTCCAAAATAAAATCCCAAACCAGTGACAGATTTCCGTTTAGTACAGTGGAAATAACATTTAAATCACTTCAGGTGAAAATATTTTGGTTTTAAAGTGCTTGTGGATGCATTCAGTGGTGGGATGTTTATGTTGAAGCAGCTGGTAGCTGTTTTTCTGAGAGGACCCTGGTCTGTTTATCTGAGGCACATTATGAGGAAGGAAAATACGCTCATGGATGCACACGGCGAGTTTCCTGAGTGACACTGAATGTAAACGTACCTGCTGTTTGTTCATCAGGAGCCTCCACAGCGCAGCTGGAAACCAGCCTGGAGCTCTTCCTCCTGGAAATCCTGGGTTTGATTGTGTGATTGTTTAGAGCAGCAGCTGACTGAAACATGACTCATCAATAATAATAGTAATCAATAATGCTGAATAAAACAGCAGGCAGCGATCAGCCAGGGGGTCCACTGGCAGATCCCCTGAGCTCCCGTCGACCACGTTGCTTATCCTCCGCTGCTGTTTTCAATAACATTAATTCAATCAATAAAACTTCAGATTAAAGTTTGTGATTCTACGTGTTTTATCATGACGTGACACTTTTACAATTTACAAAGTTACACTGATAGACACGAGAGACAGAAATGAAATCACGCAGTGAAAAGTAAAAGCACATAAGTGACATAAAATAACGAATGAAATCAAAATAATATTGTCCAGGAGATTTAAAACCACCCGAGCCGAATCTGCTTCCTGCAGTTGAGCGGCAGACAGAACTCTCAGCTCTTCCAGCACATTTCTTTTAGACGTTCCTGCAGGGTTTTTGGTTGTTTGTTTATTTATTGTCTCTGACTTTTTGCTTTTCTTTGCTTACTGTAACAGTTTGTTTTCATCTGATCTTGTTCAGCACTTCAGGCTGCATCTTTGCATGAAAGCTGCTCTACGAATAAAGTTATTATTATTCTCACGCAGAGGATCTAAAGAGATAATTATAAGATACAAAAATGTGCACAATTAGGAGAAAAGTGTTTCTCTGTAATCCCATCAAGTGTTTATGAAGGCTTTTCTGGAAGGCCGACAGTGGGTTTAGTTTGATTCCTTCCTGGTGTTGAAGTGAAAACAGAGAGAAACATCTTGCAGGGCGGATCAGTCCGGTCTCGGCTGTTTGAGGTGGAAATAATTGGACAGAGAGTCTCTTTGTCCCCTCAAAGCTTCACCTGTGGACTCTCTGCTGTGATGTGATGGACTGTAAAGTGTCTCTTAAAGGGTTAATGTCCTGCTGTGATAAGTAGAGGACGAGGACGCGTGCATCTGTCCGTCCTCCGGCTGTAATGAGTCACGGCTGCTCGGCCTTTATCGACCCCACAGTCCGTCTTTTATCGCCCATCGCTGCACAGAAAACGTCTTTCTCTGGAACACAGTGGGACGACTTCTGGACTCTTTTGAAGAAGCTTCGGCACTTAAGATGAGTTCAAGCACGTATTGATCGGACCGTTTATGGGACAGGTATTGATCTTTTGCTAAAATCAGACCTGCTCCATGATGGATGTTCCATTGATTAGATGTTATTTCTGAACTGAAGCAGCATTAAATGATTTTTCCACGTCGGCTCGTCCTCTAAAACAGACTTTATGACTCTGAAGCTCACAGCTTCCTGACACCTGCTGGTGTTGTTAGTAACAACACGATTCATGTGGAAACAGCAACGTCCTGCTTATCACAGCAGGAGGACATGAGCCTGAAAACCACTGCAGCTTTACAGCTTATTGAAATAAGAAAAATGGTTCAAAGATGGACCGGGATGAAGATGTTTCAGTTGTTTTTAGGGACCAGCAGCTGTGATCCCTCTTGTTTTTGCCAATATTCTTCTTCTTCTTCTTCTTACGAGGAAATCTGCCTTACCGCACATGAAAACAAACAAAAGTTTGGGTCTAGTCCTGTGCCAAACTTCCTCGACTGGCATTGTGTGCTAATAGTCCTGATCCATTTAGGTCCGGACAGTTCTGCTGATGGACCCTCCTGTATTTCTCATTTGTCTTCCTCCTTCTTCTTCTTCTTCCTCCTCCCCGATTCACTGATGTGCAGCAGCTATAATTCTATTATTGGACCTTCTCTGTTGTTGGCAGATGTGAGCGCGGCCCTCTGGTCCTGGTTATATACACGACTCAGTTCATTTTATACTTAAGTAAAGTAACTCAGTAAATGTACTTATGCTGCGTTCGCGATGACTCAGAGATTTTCCAACCTCCTTCTAGTAAAAATCCACTGGAACGCCTCAAAGTCAGAGTTCCTACTTGTAAACTCGGGGCGAATCCATCGACCTCGACTTCACGGAGAATCTCACCACAGTGGCAGCACCCATGGAGGCGCACATCGTAAACTGTAAACCAGCTACTAAAAGGCAGCGTAAAGTATATCTGCCTGTGTTTAATTAAAATAATACATCCTTCCATATAGTAAAACCTGTTCTGGACTGAAAGAAACCAGTTTGTCATAGTCAGCCATGTTTTTTGTTTGTTTGGCGTCGTGCACCTGGAACACCTGGATTTAATCGGAAATTTCATCTGGGAAATTTGGACTTCGACTTTGTCTCGACGCAGCATCAGTTATTTCCCACCACTGATTAACAGGAACAACTATCACATAAATGCAAAGACACGTCTGAGGCTCTTTTGTGATGGACGGTTGGTAGCTGGAGATTAATGTCACATTCTGACCTTTCTGTGTGTGTGTGTGTGTGTGTGTGCGTGTGTGTGTGCGGCGTGTGTGTGTGTGTGCGCTGCAGGAGTCGCAGCCTGCGGACGCCGGCCAACATGTTCATCATTAACCTGGCGATCACAGACCTGCTGATGTGTGTCACCCAGACGCCAATCTTCTTCACCACCAGCATGCACAAGAGGTGGATCTTTGGAGAGAAAGGTGCCTGACACACACACACACACCCACACACACACCCACACACACACCCACACACACACACACACACACACTCACACACACACACACACACACACACACACACCCACACACACACACACATCCACACACACACCCACACACACACCCACACACACACACACACACACACACAAACACACACACACACTCACACACACACACAAACACACACACACACACACACACTTCCACTGACACCATCAGACACTAAATATCGTGTAGATATTTAAGTTTATATTTTTACAGTAGTACATTTACTGAAGTACTGCGCGTCACTGAGGTACTTTCCATCTCTGCTACTTTACTCTCTGGAGTTCCTGGTTACTTTTCACGTTAAGATTTTACATAAATAAAACACATGATAATCCTATAAAATATAAAACATTGTTTTTAAAATCTTGTGATCTTTTATGAAATAAACCAGTGTCTCGTGTTTTGTCTCTTTAGGTACATTTACCTAGGTACAATACCTGGAGTATTTTATATACTTATATATATATATTACTGCTGGTACTTTTCTTAAGTAAAGGATCTGAGTACTTTCTCCTGATGTCCAGGTTTAAAGAACCATTGTTTCAACAGTAGAAATGACTTGTGTTAATCGAGGTCGACAACAGCGAAAGACTTTGTTCTGAGTCGATAGGAGACAAAGACACGATTTACTACTACTGTTTACAAATACTACGATTTTGGTGATTCCATTGGAATGAATCCAAATCAAATATAATGGGCTGAAACATGTAGAAACGCTGGTGTGGCTCTCTAAAGGAAACAGGTTGTTAATATAACTTGTAATAATGAAGCAGCCTCCTGAGTTTTCTCAGAAAGCAGAGATCCTCGTCCGTCCCCCTCCAGCTTCACGCTGTCACATCGGTTTCATTTCCCACCATGACTGTGTGAATTAGTGAATTTCAGCGGAGAGAAAGCAGTCCTCCTCCGTTCCCCCAGAGAGACGCTGCGAGGTCATTTTAATATGACGGAGAGACTTCGCTTGGTTTTTAATTCCCAGAGTGGAAAGAAGAAGATGTTGATTTACTGCGTTTTATTCATTAAATCTGAAGTCATAAATTAACCTGAAAGCAAAACAAACAAAAAAAAGACACTGTAAAAGCAAAGATGGTATTTCATATTAAATCATCTCCTTGACTGTTTGTCTTTAAAGGGTCAGTTCACCCAAATAACAAAAGAAAAAGAAGCTTGTGGTATCTCTACATGCAGACAGTTTTCATTTCCAGAGGCGGTCAAATCTCGTAGAACTAGTCCTTTAACAAGAAGCTTATTCTCTCAAGGTTCATGTATTGATCCGTTCATTAAGCCACAGCTTGATTTTTCCTCCAGTGTATTTGGCTGTGATTAAACTATAAGAGAGTGGCTGCTGTGTCCTCTAAACGCTCGAGGAGGACATTAAGTTACTTAAAACACTTCTGCAGCATTTGCTTCATGAGTGTCATAGCTCAGTCAAATCTGAACACACACACATGAAACACACAAGTTTAGATCCAGTGTGAGCGTATCATTATTATTGCTATATTTTATTATTTCCATCACCAATAAAAGTCCATAAATCTGCTCAGAAATCAAAGAGAAAAGGGCTTTGTTCTTTCTTTAATGGACATGTTTTGACTAACTGACTTGAACAAATATAGATGAAATATAAATACTGCTTACATCTATCAAAGCATCATGGGAACTGTAGTTCATGAGATAAAATGAACTTCTCGTTTTGACGTCTCTGTCTGTAGGTTGCGAGCTGTACGCGTTCTGTGGCGCTCTCTTCGGGATCTGCTCCATGATCACGCTGACGGTGATCGCCATCGACCGCTACTTCGTCATCACCCGACCTCTGACCTCCATCGGCGTGTTGTCGAGGAAACGGGCCCTCATCATCCTCACGGCGGCCTGGCTCTACTCTCTGGGCTGGAGCCTGCCGCCGTTCTTCGGCTGGAGTGAGGACACACACACACACACACACACACACTCACACACACTCACACACACACACACACACTGTTCTGCATGAGCCTCCAAGAAATCTGTAATTTTTATTTATCTTTATCTTCATTTCAAGATAAATCGAGTTATTGTAGTAAGTAAGTTTTCACATAAGAGGAATTAGCTGCAGTGTTTTGGTGACAATGAAACTTAGAGAATTAAGATAATAGAAGTAGAAGATAAGTAGTGCAAAAAGTCAATAAACGTAAACATAAGTATAAAAAATAAAAATATGATAAACTATTATTAAAATGTGTGCAATATATGTGTTTTATAAAGAGAAAATATAGTCCAGGAATGTGCTCCGCTCTTTAATCTGCTCTCTTCTGCCTCAAAGCTTGTTGAATCTCATCAAACTTATTGTTCATTTACCCTCCAGATCCCATTTATTATCAGTTCAGCTCAAGTTCACTCCCTCACACACACACACACACACACACACACACACACACACACACACACACACACACACACACTCTCTCTCTCTCTCTCGTTGCTTCTCACCTGGTTTTCATTCTCCTCTGCAGACTGTATTTCACTTTACATTTTTATGTAAATTCTAATGTATGGAAACAGAAAAGCTCCCATAAACCTCCCTCGGCCTGCTGGGAAATCTTTCCAGGCTGATTCCAGGTGCAGACGTCCAGTCAGAGCCGTGCAGGTTGTTTTCAGCAGCGTGTGATTGTTTTTACACTCAGGAGGACTGAATGTTCTCGTGAGGGATAAAATGAAAGAAAATATTTTTTTAGGGATCTCTGGACTCTGGAGTTTATGGGTTCAGGTCTGCAGCTGGTGGAGGTGGATGTGGGGAATCAACGCCCTCACAAGTCCGTATCTGTTGTTTGGATCTCGTACATCTTGTCTTAGAGAACAAGATGGTTCGAACCCGTTCGAACCGCCACACAAAGAGCATGATGGGACATTAACGCTCTCTCTCGCCCGCCAGGCGCCTACGTCCCGGAGGGCCTGCTGACTTCCTGTACGTGGGACTACATGACCTTCACCCCGTCGGTGCGAGCGTACACCATGCTGCTCTTCATCTTCGTCTTCTTCCTGCCGCTCTTCATCATCATCTACTGCTACGTCTTCATCTTCCGCGCCATCCGCTCCACCAACCAGTCAGTCCTGTTGGTTTTTATTTCTGTGGGTGTCAGGGATCTTAAGAATGAATAACTGGATTTTTTAAAGGAGTAGTTTGGTGTAGTTTGTCTCAGTTAGTTGTCGGAGCAGCTGAACAGTTAAACCTGGACTACATTTAGATGATGACTACATGTATCAAGAGATAAGTGTTTCTTCTGGATCTGGAAGTGCTTTGAAAGTCCTCGACATGCATCACTGTGCTGTACGCAGGCTTAACAGTGTAAACTGTGTGTGTGTTTGTGTTATGTGTTCATCACATTTTGGTTTGTTAGTAGATTTAAAACATAAAAATCTCTTCAATTTCTATGACCAAACATTTTCTTTTGTGTAAAATGTGGACAAAACAAACCAAACTAACGCTTTTGGTTGTGTGGAAATGTGTTTCCTTCTGAGCCTTAGGTTAGGTCACCATGTCCTCACAGGTATGGCACTACAGGTGTGTGTGTGTTTTCAGGGCTGTGGGGAAGATGAACGGCAGCGTTCATGGTCACGGCAGCAGTCGCGACTCGGTGAAGAATTTCCACCGGCTGCAGAACGAGTGGAAGATGGCGAAGATCGCTCTGATCGTCATCCTGCTGTACGTCGTCTCCTGGTCGCCGTACTCCAGCGTCGCTCTCACCGCCTTCGCCGGGTAAAAACCAACAGCACACACAGACGCCGTACTGTTCGTCACTGAAACGTCAAGAAAGTCAGTGTCACATATTCAAAATTCCTCTAACGGCCACCAGATGCTGCTCCAGGAAAATGTGCCTTTATTGAAGTGAACGGGAAACATCCTGAGATGTGGTGGTGGAGAAGGAGAAAGTGGTACCTCAAAACTGTACTTCAGTACTGTACTTACTGTACTGTAAATGTACTTACTTACATTCCCCTGGTTAGGATGAAAATAACTACCAGCAGACAGCAGTGTTCTCTCTGCAGCAGGAATCATCTCTGAGACGCTGAATGTGTTATTGTTGTGTTTCCTGCTGCAGGTACGCAGACATGTTGACGCCCTACATGAACTCTGTGCCCGCCGTCATCGCCAAGGCCTCGGCCATCCACAACCCCATCATCTACGCCATCACACACCCAAAATACAGGTAACACACACACACACACGATTGAACAATACCTCCTTACACACCAAACGCTGTCTGATTTCCACTTAATCAACATTTCCTCTCTGGCAAATATGTTTTTAACGCTTCCAGAAGAGGATGATTGATGATCTAAGTTGGTCTGTTTGTTCTTTAGTATCTGAGTTTAACAGTTCCTTAATACAGTGTATGAAATGTTGATTTGACTCCAGCTAACCTGCGTTTCCATCCTGCTGACGTGACTGCAGCTCAGTGAACCGTCACGCTGTTCCAGAATTGATCCAATCAGAGAGAACGCCTCCGCCGCCGCCAAGAGCGCTCAAACAACTCAGCTGAACTAACGGCTGCTCAATTAACCTGAATGTTAACTGGGCCGGACAGAATTAAACACACACACGGTGGTTTAATGCAGGACACCTGACCTTGGTAGTTAAGAGATTTTAAAGCTGCAGGATAGAAAGAAACAGCAGCTGTGGCGAGTTGACCGTGAAAACAGAGACAAGAGAATAAACTCATAAATGTCACAATGTGACATTAAATCCTGTTATAATCAACTCTGGCTGTCGCCTCTTCTGTCTGAAGACTCTCCACTGGCCCATGGACCGACTTCTGCTGTGGAGCTGTGACGTTTCACCTGTGAAGGTCCAGGGATTGTGTTCATTAGAGGCCACTATTTTAGATCCGTAGCTAAACATGAGTGAAGCACCCGACATACTGAGTACGTTTATGTTCCAACCCATTAATGTTACAGATGTCGATGGGGTAAAGGATGAAGAATAGAAACCGGAGCTTCTGGTTTCACTTTGGGCTCTGTTAGGGGCCCTCTTATTTGAGGGCCCCAGGCCCTTGCCCACCTGAACCTCCACTGCTTCATGCTTCAGTCCGGCCAAACTCTCGGTCTCTGTGTCTCTGTCCAGGTTGGCGTTGGCCAAGTACATCCCGTGTCTCGGCGTCCTGCTCTGCGTCCGCCAGCGAGACCTCCGCTCCACCAGCAGCAGCTTCATGTCGACGCGCCGCTCCACCGTGACCAGCCAGACGTCCGACATCAGCAGCCAGTTCAGGCGGCAGAGCAACGGCAAGTCCCGCCTCTCCTCCGTCTCCGACAGCGAATCGGTGAGCTCAGATCCGTTTGATCCCTGAAACACATTCAGTGATGTGGAACAGAACCTAAAGCATGAGGGGGAGATGCTCAGGTGAGTGTGTGAGCACCTGTGTGTGTTTTCCTGCAGGGTTTGACAGACACCGAGGCTGATCTGTCCAGTATTGGCTCCAGACCGGCCAGCCGCCAGGTCTCCTGCGACATCAGCAGAGACACCACCGAGCTCCCCGACTTCAAACCCTCCTCCAGCTTCAAGTCCAAGATGAAGAGCCACGACTCGGGCATCTTCGAAAAGGTGCACGCCTCTTACCTGTCAATCAAATCCTCGGACTCGGTTGTTGATGGTCTGCCACAGTGCTGCACATGCGTTCAGTTTTATAAACTATATAACGACACTTTGAGACTTTTCCCAGTGTGCTCCAACTCATTTTCAGATACCAATTACTGCTTTTATTGGCTGTGTTGAAAAATGTTGATTAATTATTATTTTAGATGTGAACTAATGTATGCAGGCTTAAGGCCAAAGAAACATGTTCAGTGGATTTTCTACCTCATGAAACCCAACAGGAAGTACGAGCCACTGGCTGGAAATGTTGCTTTTAATGATCCCTCAATGTTCTTCTGCACAGAAGCACAGGACTCTCCTGGTTTATGGGTTATCAGTTATTATAGAACTATTGCTGCTCCATACTTCACACTAATTGTCAGCAGGTTTTAAGTATGTGGTGTGTTCTCATAAGGAAAAGGGACAAAATTAAGTATACTCATAACCATCAGTATTCAGACTAAAAACGCTTGATTTGTGAGTGAGTCAGCTTCAGAAACATCCTGCAAGACAAACACTCAGTGAGGGAGGAGGATGTGAGGGGTCACCTGAGGAGGAGCCTAAAGGATTCTGGGTCATTTCGGGGGTCAGTTGAAGCAGATCAGTGCAGCTCTGAAGACCGAACACGTTATTTTGGGACACAGGAGTTCATGTTAATCTGCGGCTCTGCTGCTCAATCAGCTTTTCTTTTGATCTTAATCATTGACTCAAATCTGTCACTTAAAATTCTGGGTCATGGAGTCGAGACGCGTTTGATGAAACGTCCTCTGGTTTCCTGGTTTCCCTATAAATTGGATTCATATCTAATGTAGGAATATTAAACTCATTTGGTGCAACAGCAAGTGTGGAAGAGGAGGACTTCCATGATGGCTGCTTAGTCAGTATTATAATCTTACATTCATTTTGTGGATGTGTTTGTTTTTCTTGCAGATGTCCTGTGACACTGACGTCTCCATGGCGGTAGTCAGTGAACGCAGCAGCATCCCTAATGTGAGTGCTGTCCAGCTGTCTGGCTTATTCATTTATTCACTGGGCTGTAAACATGCAGGAAACACATGAAGCTATGAAGCAAACTCAGATCAGCTTTGGTCTGTAGTTTCTCTTTCAAAGAAACAAGATAAAGCAAAGCAAACATGCTCTTTTATCAAAGTGATTTGGGATTTTACAGGAGTGAAGACAGTTCACACTGTTGTGTCTGACTTCAGTTTATTGAAGGATATCTCTGGTTTATTACAACCTGATCTTTTTTATAGATGTCACTGTGTTTCCAATACTTTGATTTATAGCAAAATACCTGAATAAATCTAATAACATTCCCATCAGCCTCAGCTGTGTAGGTTGGCTGAAATGTTCTCATTTTGCTTTCTTTGTTGTAAATAAAAAGATCAAAACAGTTAAAAAAAAAAGATTAAAAAACAACATGGATTTTCATAAAAATACATACAATCTCCCGATCTTAAAAGTAAAATACTCGTTAACATAAAAGAGATAAAACTGTGTTTCCTGTCTGACAGAGTGGGGATTTTGCAGAGGGACACATGATGAGAGGCGCGATCGGTCGAATCCCGAGCATCGTCGTCACCTCCGAGACCAGCCCCTTCCTCCCCATTGGACGAAAAGGTTCCTGCACCGCCCGCCCCAAAACAGCCAACAACAACAACAACACACGGGCGGGGACCGGGTAGAGCCCCGCCCCCCCAGCTGATCACCTGCAGCCATGTGACCAGCTCCCGTCCAGTCAGATGTCTAGAGGTTTGAGTTCCAACACACGGACGGACGGCTTCACCTGAAGATCACACAGTTATTAGAGGAATCATTTACATTTCAAATGTACAAATACGAACAAACACAAGTGTTTATAGGAGCCCAGATCAGAGGGAACATGAAGGTGTCTTATACCCTCACTCATTTATTGGTCTAAAGAGCGACTGTTGTTATGGATACCAGAATAAACTGATAAACAGCAGTATATTTATTATGTATTTAGTTTTAGTTTTAAGCTCTTTTAAATGCAGTGAATTATTACTTAGAGAAGAAAAATCTTCCTAAAATAATCAGCTTTAAAGCCCTATTGCTAGTATTTCTTTATATTAAAGGGTGTTTTTAGTTATTCTGGCTGATTAGAGCTCTGTCTATCGATAGTACAAACATGTTTAAAGTCTAATAAGAGCAGGTAAATTAAGTGAAAACACCCGTGTGGCTGTACGATCCCTGTGTGAATCACAAGACTTTAAAAAAATGTTTCCTTATGCAACTGAAGCCAAACAAGTATTTTTTTTTACTTTAAGTTTAACCCAAAGAAAATAATTTTTGTCCTTCATTCAGATGCAAACAGACTACGGTTTAAAAAACGACTCTTGTTGTGTTTTCCTCTTCAGGTGAGACAAGCAAACCTTTCCTCATGTTTCAGGAACAAAGTGTTAATATGTGACGGACAGTTATTTTTTTCTACGAACCCCGTGTTTTCCTGTTTTTGTTCTTGTTGTCTGTTGCTTTTTGATTTATGTATCTGTGTTTCTTCAGCTCAGTCCTCTGCAGAGTCATGTGGCCGGTGGAAAGTAAACTGAGATATTATATAAAACCCAGATTTAAAACCCAACTTTCCACCACACCGCTCGCTAAACCCCTCTCCAAAATACAAACACAAGAGCGACAGCGTCAGCACGTCCGCATGACTAGTTTACGACCCACAGCAGTAACCCGCCGTTCCCTGCAAGGCCAGGGGCATTTTATACTAACTTTACATTACTTTCTGGGGTCACCGGTTATGTTTTGTCCACTGTGTAATATTTCCTCACTGTCTTTCAACATGTTGTAACGGGACATTCAAAAGTTTGCTGGAAACTGTGTTTTTAACCAATTAGTGGCCAATTAATTAACATAGGCAGTTGTTGTTCCACAAAACTCTACCACTGTCTAAAGTCAAGGACTAATTATATTGAAATTACTAAGAATTTTGAGGGTTAATCTGCTATCGGACCATATAATTATAAACTGAATGTGTGCCGTGCGAGAACAGAAAGATTGACAGGTGTAGCAACAGTAACTGAGGGGGTGAGAGAACAGTTCATTCCTCCTTTGGTCAAAGGGAAAAGGCTGAAACTGGAGTTCTGGAATAAATTATAATCTGACATGTTAGTCAGATCAATGGAGAAAACCAGAAAAAAAGATTTAAGTGCTGACATATAATTCTTAAAGGAAGTGTTCGATGTTTTGGGAGGTCCTCTTGCCATCAGCCGATGAAACTGATCTCCATCTCCTTATCTGATGTTCATTTTGGATGATATCTGGCTTGTTGAAACTCAATAGGATTTTCCAAAATGTCTGACTGTTTCTTTGGATTCATTCAAATGTTTCTCCTTATTTCTGTGAATCCCGACGGGCCGAGGCCTTCAAAAGCACCTTTATTAAGAAAACAAGATATTTTAAAGGTTTTTAGAGGTTTCCCTGCATTCTGCTGATGTTCAGTTTGTGTTTCTTTCTTTCTTTCTCCTTTTCTTTGTATATTTAAGGTGTATATTTTGCTAAAGGCCAGTGTAGTGGAATGTGATAGTGATGTTGTTGGTGTTAGTACGGGGGGTGAAAAGGGACATAACTGTTGATTGTAATGCAGCGCTTGTTAGGCCAATCTGACCTGTTGGTCTGTGTAAAGTTATTTGTACATCCCCCAATAGTCTATTTGAATGTTTCTATAAAATAACACAGATATTGTGATGCTGTTTTCTGCTGGGAGGGAAGTTTTCATCCATTCAGCCGAGGCAACACACCTGCAGGTAACTTGGTTAAAACAGTAAAAAGCTGCAGCAGCTCAACTGAACTGTTGACTAACCTCAACCAAACTGTTTTGTCAAAATGTTATAGGAGCTAAACGAAGCTGCCAACAAACTGTTGAAGCTGCTAAATACCATCAGCCAACCCTAATTCAGATCATTTAGCTGCTAAACTGAGCCAGGAGCGAAGGTCACTTCCTCACACGACCTTCAAGCTGATGTGACCGCGTCGCTTCAATCTGTGGAGTTTGAAATAGTTGTTATATTCACTCCCAGGTCTCAAACCTCTAGTTGTGTGTCAGCGTAACTACTTTCCTAATCACTCCTCCTAACATCCGAATGCAGAAAGAACGGTTTAATGTTGCAGGCAGCAGCACCATGCAGTGAATCTCTGCAGTGTTGAATATACAGTAATGATTCTGAATATAAATGCAGGTGTTTGTTATATTCGTTCTTGTGTATTGAAGTTTCTGTTTGAAAAGACTGATGTTTGAAAACGGGACAATGATTTATTGTAGATTTGTTACTTCAGTGTTGCTTTTATTTATTTTTCTAAATAAATATCTATTATTCACCGTATTCATTGTGGAACATTTGTGCCTTTATCACTGCAGAGAAAGAAATTAAACATGAAATATGATATATACATACATATAATACATATATATAAAATATACAGTATATATAACACAGTTTTAGAGGCCGCTTTTGACGACATATTGAGTTCATGTACAGATTAAACAAACAAGATATAATAATAATCAGTGAGAACAGAGCCAGGCTGCGTTTCCCTGTTTCCAGTCTTTATGAAGCTGCTGGCTTCATATTTGCTGTACAGACATGAGAGTGGAATCACCTGAACATCACCTGAGCATCTAACTGTCAACGACACGCTGCAGCGTTTCCTGTCAATCCCTTGTGTGTGTGTGTGTGTGTGTGTGTGAAGGCAATCCAGCACAGGAATGGCGGACTCCGCCACTGAAAGTGTAAACTACTGTATACAGAAGTAATGAAGAATGTAAATATGCTGAATGGTTCCTGCTGAAAAAAGCTTCAGAAACAGGGTTTGATTTCATGAAGATCTGAATGTTTGTAACTTTAAACTGCAGCTGTGAGGATCCAGCTGTGAGGATCCAGCTGTGAGGATCAGGTGTGAGGATCCAGCTGTGAGGTTCAGCTGTGAGGATCCAGCTGTGAGGTTCAGGTGTGAGGATCCAGCTGTGAGGATCCAGCTGTGAGGATCAGGTGTGAGGATCCAGCTGTGAGGTTCAGCTGTGAGGTTCAGGTGTGAGGATCCAGCTGTGAGGATCCAGCTGTGAGGATCCAGTGAGGATCCAGCTGTGAGGATCCAGCTGTGAGGTTTGTTTCCAGACTTCATCTGTTTCATGACAGAACATCAGTCCACATGTTGTGGCTGTTACAACTGTGCAATATTTATATTCATTCGTTTATTATTTGTTTTCAGATAATTAAAATTAAGACATAATTTCACAAATGCACATTTGTCACAAACACTAAGAGAGATTAAGATCAAATTCAGTAGTTTTGCTTTTTATTGTGTGTTTTAAATGTATTTATTTAAAAGAGGATTCCCTTTTTAACCTTTGGTGATATTATTATATTCTATGTTACTCAGAGAAATGTGAGTAAAACATTTTCACTTGTTGGTTATTTTATTTGAATTCTTTTAGTCAGAAACAGATTTAATAATCTTCCATTTTGTGATACAAGACATTTATTTGTCCTCATAAACTAAAAGTGGCCTTTAACATGGACGCCTGTGTGTGCAGCTGACCGACTCCTGCCTCTTTAAATAAAACCCTGCTAATGAAAATCCACCGTTAACACCCCCCCCCCCTCCTCTTCCTCCTCCTCCTCCTCCTCCTCCTCCCCTCGGCCCCCTCCTGCTCTGCGCCGGGCCCGGGCACCGGAGCCGGATCCCGGATCATCGCAGGCCGCGGCGGCCGGTGTGTGACGGCTGTCGGAGCTGCAGGGAGAGGAACCCTCGGCAGGTAACTGTTGCTCACCTGTTTCCGCCCGCGTGCCTCTGCTCTCTCCTGTCTGAGCTCTTCCTCATCTTCATCTTCATCATCACCGGCAACAAGTAGCGCCGCCCGCCGGCTCGCGGTCCGCCGGCCGGTCGCCTCCGCGGGTTTCGAGCCTCTCATGTCGGGTGTGTTTTATGTCCGGGGAGCGCTGAGGCCCCGCACGGCCCCGCACGGTGCGGGGGGCGGTGTCGGTCTGCAGGTCACCTGAGGGACAGGTGAGTCCCCCGGCTTCACTTAGTCACATCACGTGATGAGTCATGGCTTCAGGCCCCTGTGCTGACTGGACATCCTCAAGCTGCTGATCACTAAGTAACTGATGCTCTTATAATGAGGAATCTCCAATGGTGACAAACCGAACATATATATACATATATATATATATGTATATATATGTATATATATGTTATTAAGACTCTTTTTTAATGAAACTACAGTCATTTAATTCAGTTAATTCAACTTTTACCGTTAAAAGTCCCCCACTCCCATCAGGCCGTGTTGACCTGTGATTCATATGAAAGAAAGACTGAAGTCGTAGAAACCAGGACCAGAGGGCCGCGCTCACATTTACCAACAACAGAGAGACATAAAACATCTTCATCACGGCCCGTCCAGGCTTTCAGACACAACAAACTTAAACACATCAGAATCCAACAAATGTTCAGCAGAATATTTCTTCTGGATAAACGAGACGTAACATCTGATTCAAACCTTTGATATGCACATTTGTCCTTAATTTAGCCTTTGACGGGAGGTTTCTGAACCATTTTTCTTCAATAAAATCTTCTTTTTAATCTAGTTAATCTGTACATCCACTGAGTGAAGCTTGTTTACTTACTTTACTATAATCTAATGATAGAATATATAATAGTACAACAGGCACAGGGGACATTTTACTGTGGAAATACTTTAACTACATGCAACTGATTATACTCACAGACTTTTACTGAGGAACAGTTTCACTGCAGGACTTTTACTGTGACACAGTATTTACAGTGTGTATCTACTTTACTGTAACACAGTATTTACAGTGTGTATTAGTACTTTTACTGTGACACAGTATTTACAGTGTGTATTAGTACTTTATGTCTGTCTGTATTATTTACTGAACTGACCTTTAACTTAACAAGGCGGCTCAATTAAGAAGCTGTTTAAAATGACAAACTATTCACAAGTGCTCTGAGGTCAGTCATGTGTTGTTAATGCTGAGAGAGATCCACTATCACCCCCCCCCCCCCCTTCATCACACACACTCACACACACTCACACACACACACTCACACACACTCACTCACACACACACACACTCACACAGACACACACACACACATACACACACTCACACTCACACACACTCACACACTCTCACACACACACTCACACACACTCACACACTCTCACACACACACTCACACACACTCACACACACTCACTCACACACACACACACTCACACAGACACACACACACACATACACACACTCACACTCACACACGCTCACACACTCTCACACACACACTCACTCACACTCACACACACTCACACACTCTCACACACACACTCACACACACTCACACACTCTCACACACACACTCACACACTCACACACACTCACTGTTTAGCGCCTCCTCCTGCAGCTGTGAATGGTTCGGCTCCTGCTCTCTCTGGAGCTCAGTGATCAGTGACTCAGTCAGTGAAAATGTTGTGAAGTGAAAACGACACTGAATCTCTGTTGACACCAACATTAACTCGTGTGCAGGTTTTTGAAAATGCCATGAAGCAGTGTTTTTATTAGTGTTTTTAACAGTTGGTCACGGCAACACGTCACAAAAAGAGATAAAAACTAAAACAAAACAATACATTTTAAATTTAATTTAAATAATTAAATGAATTAATCATAAATAAATAAATTAATAATAAATCAAAACATGAATTAAAAAAAGTTCAATAAAATAAAAACAAAGGAAGAGCAGGCTATTAAACATGGAAGCAAATACAACCCAACCTACCTTTAAACCTAAAACCTTTCTGAACGTGTGCTGGCCCACTGCACACTGGGAACGCCATCTCCCAGCAGTATCCCCATCAGATTCCTGGCTGTGACAAAGGCGTCTAAACTTAGCCGGTGATATAACCGGCTGAGCAGATCAGGCTGCTCTGGGATCAGCCTGTCAGTCTCTGCAGAGGAGCTGAACGCCCTCCTGCTGCTCAACACATGTTACACACATGAACATATTTAAATACTTTCACACGCCAACATTTTTCCATTATTTGAACATGTTGCATGACTTCCCCACTGGGACGGAGGTCTGTGGTCCGGTCTGTCACCAGCTCTGCTAAAATGCTTTGTTTCGTAGGTAGAGGAGTATTTTTTGATTGGTTGTGTGGAACTTGTTGAATCTGCTGATTGAACGTCGATATCGGCGAAATGTTAAGAGATGTTATCAGTTAAATGATTGATTGTTTCAGCTTTACGCTGTTAGAGGAAACACGAGAAGAAGACATTGACAAATGAACAGGTTTGAATCCAATTACAAGAACAGGAGGGATTGTGGGTAGTGTAGTTGTATGCAAGTTGGGTTGAGGACAAATTATAAAACATAGAAATGTCTCTCAGCTGTGTCTGTATGTGTGTGTGTCTGTGTGTGTGTGTGTGTGTGTGTGTGTGTGTTTCTCTCTCTCTGTGTGTGTGTGTGTGTCTGTGTGTGTGTGTGTGTGTGTTTATGTCAGAGAATTCCCACCTGTTGTTGTTTGCACCTGCCAAAATAAAAGACCATTAACCACCTGACACATGTGTTACTGTACAAACAGACAGACGGAGGCTGCTGCCTGCTGCAAACTTTATTCATCTGTTAAATATATTAGATAATAATGTTATGATGATGATAATGTGATATTCTACATTATTCTGCATTATTCTACATTATTCTAAATGGTTTCAGTCATTTCTCAAGCCAAACATTCTCTGGTTCCAGCTTCTCAAATGTGACGATTTGCTGCTTTATATTTGATATAAAACGTCTTTGCGGTTTGGACCGTTGGGAGTTAAAACGAAGTCGTCTCTGCCGTTTTTCATCTGAAGTTAAGTACACAAAACAATCAATCGATTACTTGAGAAAATAAAGAAGCCTCGGCCCCGTCACAGTGTCCAGGCAGATCCTGTGGAGCGGTTTGTGGTTCGATGCCTTGCTGTGGGGACCTTCAGCAGGTCCTGCGGGAGGATTTGAACCTGCGACCTCGCTGTAATAACGTCTGCTGCTGACCTTTCAGCTATCGGAGACACTTAACTCGTGACCTTTTCTGTTTCTTTATCGCCGCGATGATAATGAGACGTTTCCTGGCATCGCCCCTGATTGGGTCCGAGGGAGACCCTGGGCGTAATGGGGGAGGGAGAAGGGTGAGGGAGAGGGGAGGGATGGGGTGTGTGTGTGGGGGGGTCTAGAAGAATCTGCTGGGTCTATATTAGCCCCAGTGAATCACGGCAAGCCTGGCATACCGGGTGTCCCCTTTCACGCCATATAAGTCCACCCCCCCTCCTTTTCCCTTCAACCCCCCCACCCTGCCTCACCCTGCCTCACCCCTCCACCCCCCACAATGCAACAGTGCTATCTCTGGCTATTCTTAGGCTGTCACTTCAGCTCCTGTGAGCAGGCAGGTCCTCTTCTCTCCCCTCTCTCAGCTGCTGCTTCTTCTGACTCTCTCTCGTCTTTCTGGTTTGAAATTTGGCTCATTTTTCAGTTTCCTGTCAGGTTTGTCTCTTCGCCCTTCACCTGTGTGACGCCCTTTTCTCTGTCTGCTTTCAGAGGCTACGCGGCGCCGGTCCTCCCTCCCATCCCTCCAGCAGCTGTGGGTTTTTTAAAAAGCTCTGGTTTAATCGCCGTCGTCCGTGTCAGAGGATCTTTTAGTCGTCTGGAAGAATGAGCACCTACACCGTGTCGCTGCCCGGCCCCGGCCCCTGGGGCTTCAGGCTGCAGGGGGGGAAGGACTTCAACATGCCGCTGACCATCTCCAGGGTAAGAAACTGCTGGAGCTTCAGGCTGTTGACCTGCTTCCTCTGTGTTTGGTCTCCTCAGCTGAGGAGTTGAACCTCTTAAATCCCACCTGCCCGCCGGCGACAGGGTCAGGGTGAAACCCCCCTAGCTCCCATAAGGTTAGGCCTAGAGGTCTGGCATTTCATACAGGTGTGGTTGACATGATGAAGAAGGTATGTGGTGGCATGCGGTAGTTCTGGCATAAAGCATGTCTGAGTCAACCACACCTGTTTAACCCTTCAAAACCCTTTTCTGAGGTTTACCGTCATGTTTCTAACTTCCCAAAGTGTCTTTGTATCTGCAACAGGGCAAAAACTCGTATTATAAAGTCATTTCTGTCCTGAAAGTCTTATTTTCCTAAAAATAAGTGACAGAAATCTGCTGGTGCAGTCAGAATATCTCACCCTGCTTCCAATACAAATAAACGTATTTCAAGAATTCTCTAGAAAAGAGCGACTGAGTCTGTGAGAGCAGGACGAGGGTTTAAGTAATCCCAGCGTCTCCGGTGGGAGTTTTACTTTGGACCTTTGTTACATGACCTCATTTCCTGTCATATTTCTTTTATCC